>JAGFPH010004269.1:32888-67279 GCA_018207615.1 Philaenus spumarius
TGGGGAAATGTTTAAAAATAAACAAATTTGTGTTGTCAATCTAGCATCGCGGCAGCGGCCGCACAGCGTAGCACCACGGTAGCAAGCACGGCCAGTAATTCAAAGTTCGCGCGATCGAATCCCGCCTAGGACAATAATTTTTTTATACGATTGACGTAGGTAGAATATTATTTTTTTGTTTTGTTCTAAAAAGTAGGAAAAAATAAAATGATTAAAAACAATATTATTTTGATTACAGTAAGTTGGGAGAAAGTTTGTGTCAATTAACTGATACCGTTTATTTTACTTTTATTCGAAATAATTTGTTTACCATTTGCGCAATAAGTTGTTAGACTATTTTGCGTTAATTCGTAATTAGAGATAATGTATTTTTTATTTATATTATATAAACCTTTTTATAATAACTTTTCTAAAGGATAAACAGCTCAACTTTAACATAATAACAAAATAATAACTTGATTATTTAAGAAACTATTATGTGGTCTGTTTGTTCAGCTATTAAAATGTATAAAACATTTTTTATTGTTAGTTAAATTTAGCTTTTTTTAAGGAGAACTTCAAAGGAATGCAATTAAGAATGTGAGAACAAGGTGTTACTTAAAATTTTCTTGATTGTTCGCTCTTGTAAAATGTTTGTATTCGCCCCGTCCTCAAACCTTCCAATTTTGTAGAACGTCTACATTAGTGTCTCAAATTCTAAATAATATATTTTAATCATTTAAAATTAAAATTTAATAATGTAATGGTAGTTTTGTTGATTGGCACGTGTAATTATTTAACTACTATAGTACTAGTCTTAGATCGTTTTGCATGCTCTAAAAAACAATTATATAATGTTTATTTGAGTTATAAAACTATATTACAAATGACTGTTATTTATACTAGTTTCAAACAAATAAAGTGGTTTAAGTAATTCAATAAGGTCATTGGTTATTGCAACTCGTATTGGTTTTACAAACACATTTTCTGTGACATAAGGTATTCTACACAAGTTATTGCAAGAGGTAATCAGTGGAGTTTTTGTTCTGATTGTGACCTAAATTATGTTCTAACCTCAGTGTAACCGAACGTGACTAAAATATCTAGGTATGTGTTTGAACATGAGAGTCGTAATAGAAGTTTTTATCGTAAACAGCTGAACTGTTAGCAATAAAGTTATGCAAATTCAATTATATTAAATCGTTTATATAGATCGTGGCAAAAGTAATAATTTTGTCTATTTTATGTTTGCTTATAATATAGTTTATAAATATATAATAATAATAACAACATACATAAATATATTATTTGCAATTAATGTATATGCTAAAGTATTTAAAATGATATGAGTCGCATTGTAAAACAAAAAATTAGACATTAAACAGTTAAGTTAAATCATAAATTTTAGTTAAATTCTGCGCACAAATTGGTTAATTTGAAATCATTAAAAAGAAAAAGTTTACATCTAAAGCTATTAAAAATTAATTCTAGTGGATGGGACATAGTAAATGCTGTCCTTACGAATGGAGAACATTAAAGGGTAATAAAGTCAACAAAATTGCGTATTGTATGAGCCTGCAATTAATGAATGAAATGAATATTTCGATATAGGCTACATTAAACTATTTATAATTTACATCCTAATAAGCTACATAATTGACATTTTAATTAACATTTTCGTACAATTAATAATAAAATTACAATTAAGTTGTTCCTTTTTTCATTTAGGTAATAGTTGTTTCTTAGTTGTATTTGTAAGTTATTTTGGAATTTACGATTTACTTCGTGATAAAATTTATATTATATATACAACAGGTTGTATATTATATATACAAATTTTCTTTAATTTTGTAACAGTCAAGTTTTCCATAGCACCAACGGTTTCAGCATGAGTGTAGTAGCCTACTGCCTATTACGTGTCAAAGCGAGATGACACGTATGACTTTGCCTCAAAGTCATATTTTATATATTAATAACAGACTTTTGAAAATTAGAATTAAAAAAAATTTAATACACTGCACTAAGCGTGTATGTATTAGTCATGCAGATCTCAAGTCATAATTATAATTAGTTGATGAGTAATTACCGTTTACAAATAAAGGAAAGTTTTATATTGACTAAAAAGACATAAAATAAGGCATTTTCGAATCTATTAGAGTATACCAAAATAAAAGTGCCTTATGTAAATTAGTGAATTTTGCATATTTTTTAAGTTAGCTAAAAGTTTTAAAGTTTACAGGGTAAAATTACAAGAAAAAATAAAACACAGTTTTTAAAATTTAAAGTACTACAAAGTAGGTATACAGAAATAATGTTCTAGAACAAAATGTAATGAAAGAATGTAAATATAATTAATGTAGAAGGGTGAGCAGATTCACACCTTTTGTAACATTAATTAAAGATGAAATTAAAATATGTTTAATAATTAAAATAATGAATAGCATATTATTTTACTAAGCAATAATGTAAAGTCTCAACTAATTGCAAAAATAAACTTAGCGTTAAAATAAAAAATAAAATGAGTTAAATTCGTTAAAAGCAATAAATCCAAAACTTCCACAAAAAAGCGACGAATTTTCGCGAACTACGGCTAGTCTCATCAGACAAAGAACTCTACAAATTGAGCAAAAAGAAACTGCGGAAAGTTCAACCAGAAAAACAAACTTTTCCGAGGAAAAACAGCATGGAAAATTTGGGAGTGCCGCAATCCCAAAACAAGAGACGTACGATAACAATTCAAGCTCGACAAGAAAGAACAGATTGCAGGTAAACAGAAAAAGTTACTCACGAAGTCACAGGATTTTCCGAAGGAAAGCTATGAAAAATTATGAAAAACCCTAGGGGGAAAAAGTCAACGGGCACTCAGGGTCCGGCACAGCTAAAAGTGTAGGGAATAAATTTCTGCCAACTTTGAAATTAAAAGTTCCAACTTTAATTAATGATTTTACAAAAAAAAGAAAAGTGAAATAAAAAAGGAAATTGATTAAGGAAACACATTAATTCGGATAAACAGATTAAAATAAATATTCCCCAAGAAATCGTAAACAATAATGAATTTTAGATCTTTTTAAAATAACCGACTACACCTGGTGTAGTGCAAAAAATGGTATAGAATACGCCTTTCTATACCCGAAAGTTATTGACTGAAATCTTTTTCATAAAATATAACTTCGTAAAAATACTCTTTGATTTCTGACTTCTATAAAAATGCATACTACATTTATAAAAACTTATCTTTTAAATGTTATGACACGTGACCTGGAAAATGTACCAGAGTAAATTAAGTAACAATAGAACTTTAAACTGGATTACTGGAATGAACAATGCGATTATACTTTACAATAAACCCTGAACACGATGAGGAAGCGATCCATCGAACCAGGGAACTCAGGAAACCAACTTTAACAATCAAACAGTAACCAGGGGACATCTTTATACATCTCTACAAGATCACCATGACTGCAGTGACTCAGCACGCAGCCGGAAATCATCATACAATTTTTCAACTCTAATCGATTTCAGCACCTAGACTTCAAGCTGACAGAAGGCTGGAGTGACCCTACTAGCCAACAAACAGCCACTCTAAAACTGTTAGATTAAATCTGCACCTAAGGTGTGAGAATGCGAATTTACGTTGTCCTCCACGTTAATTGCTTGAGTTAAATTCATAGTATAAAGTTTATTGATACTGGTATGAGATACAGAGAATTTTATTTGGTTTCTTGTGTTTGTTTTTTGAAATTATAAAATTAAAGAAAAGTAAATTAAACTTAAATTAATTAAACATTTCAAAACTAATAAAGTAATTAAATATTAATTTTGACAAAAAGGTAAATTACTAAAATATTGTATTCTAGGAAATGTTCAGAAAATTCCTAATTAAGCATTTAATTTTTCTGTCTGCAAATAATAGAGTTAAGAGATCTATTGTGTATGCAGTTATGAAGTACAATTTTGTTTGTAATTTTAGGAAGAACCCTACAGGTATGTTTCTATTTTTGAAATAAATTTTAATTTTGTTATTTTGTAAAACACGAATTGAGTAACAACTTACCTAATTCTTTGAAAATTCAAGCACAGTATTTCCCACATTAAGGCGGGTTACACACATATGCATCTCGCACGGTGCGACTAGCATTTTTCTTGCTACTAGCATGCAGCTCGAAGACCAACCTGTGTTAATCACATGAAGCTTACACACATATGCGACTGGCATGGTGCTACTGGCATAGTGCAGCTCGTGTGCTAGTCGCATGAGCATGCAGCGCCACTAGGAACCGATCGGTCGGTGTTTTGGCGCTGCATGCAGCTTGCATCTTGAGTTGACCCATGCGCAGAACACATTTCCAAGTCATATGGCCATCCGCAGACAGCCCTGACGCTCTCGTTCCCAGTGTAGCCTACTGCGTTTACAAGTGCGGAAAGTCACTTTTTGAATAGCTTGAGTTTCGTATTAGTAATTTGTAATTAAATAGTGTATACCCTAGTTTAAATTGTGTGAATAGTTAGTTGGAATAATTAGAAATGCCTTTTCCAAAGGACGAAAAAACAAATATTGAATTTGTGTTAGCTTTGGAGGAGACTCTAATACTGTAATATATATAAAAGCCAAAACCCACTGACTCACTCATCACGATTTCTCAAAAACTACCGAACGGATTGGAATGAAATCTGGTATGTAGCTTCCTCTAGGGCCATAGGTGCTCACTAAGAAAGGGTTTGAAAAAAATAGAAATTTTAGAGGGGGTTTGGGGGGATCAAAGTTATTAAAAAACGATTTCTTCAAAACTACTGAACGGATTGGATTGAAATTTGGTAAGTAGCTTCCTCTAGGGCCATAGGTGATTACTATAAAAGGGTTTTAAAAAATTTGAAATTTTAGGGGGGTTTGGGGGGATCAAATTTATTAAATCACGATTTCTTCAAAACTACCGAACGGATTGGAATGAAATTTGGTATGTAGCTTCCTCTAGGGCCATAGGTGCTCGCTAAGAAAGGGTTTCAAAACATTTGAAATTTTAGGGGGGTTTGAGGATCAAGTTATTAAATCACGATTTCAGATCTTTTATTATTATGACAATAGTGCTTTTATTATTTAAAAGCCAAATACCACTCACTGACTGGACACTTAAAAAGAATACAATTACGTTAAAAAGACTGAAAATACCAACCACCATGGGCTACGCCGTACGGGTCAGCTAGTACTGTATAATTTCATCCTCCAAAGACGATACATTTTCCAATGAACTGAGCTCCAAAAAATCCCCACCTCTCTCCTTGCCACTAGCATGTGCCACGACCATGCAGCGTGCATGCATCTCGCACAGTGCTACTGGCATCAAAAATGCTAGTCGCACCGTGCGAGATGCATATGTGTGTAACCCGTCTATAATATCGCAATCGTGTTTATCAATAGATTATCTAAAGCGCAAGTAAAAGATAGGTTACAAGGTCAGTTCCTGTGTACTTAAGACTCAGAGGTTCATTAGAAATCATAAGAAAGTAATTAATACTGAGCTGAGAGTTATAAATTTTAAAATTAAATTAAATAACTGGAAGTGAGTAATTAAAAGTGTTTTAATCAGCATATTTAGAAAACTAAATATTCTGCAACGAGTTGTATCACCTAGGCCAGTGCCTAATTCTTATAGTAGGTGATAGTAATTCATCATTTGTAAAGGTGCGAGTTATTTTGATTAAATTAAAGTTAAAAAGAAAATTTTAAAATTTTAAAATTATGGATATATTAAAGAGTCAGGTTATACCAAGTAAAAGTGGTTATATAGATTGTTGAAATATAAATATATATTTAACAATCAAATTAATTTAATTCTACATCATACTTATAATGTATAAATAGATTTTTTGTTTGGTTTGAATAATACATAAGTTACCTTAAATTATTGACTGCAAAAAACGCCTTGTATATAATATTTTACAAATCATATTGTACATTATCTTTTTATTGCTTTCAGGAAACATATCTATTCGAAAGTTTCAGTGACTGTTATGTACATATTGCTAAATGGTCTGTAAGATATAATATATTTTTCAAAATTGATAAACTGTTTTCTATTTCATCGCCAAAACCAGTTTAAGTATCAATATTCTAGTTTGTGTAAATAAACTATGTAAAACAATAACAATAATATAAGGTAGAATAGAAATTTTAGTTTCAATGTGAAATGTACAGCAATAATGTATGTTTAATAATGCACATACAAAAATGTCTTAGTTAAAATAATTAACAATACAAACGAAAGCCAACATAAAAAGCCCATTTGAAACTTTTATATTTTTCTTTAACTAACTATAGTAAAATTTGTGCATGAAATATTTACATATTAATTATTCCGGTAATCGTTACTTTCGTTTACATAGCGTAAGCTCATGTTCAAAACAGTTCTGTTATTGATCTAACAGTTAGTTTACTGATTTATTCTTTGTGTCTGTAATAGTGTTGTTTGAAAAACAAAATTGTATTAAATAAATCTCATTAAAATAAGTAACAAAATATTGGCAGCAATAATATACTAAAATAGTAACAAAAACACTAATTCATGTTTACTAATTTTAATTCATATAATGTTAAACTTTTTCTTGCATAAAGGCGTAAAACTTTGACGTTTTATAACATATTTTTTCCAAAATATAAATTATTTTTTAGTTGTTTACCTTTGTGTTAACTCTGGTTATTTATTCAGTCGCATTGTGTTATAATGTTTTTTGTGTGCGTGATTTTTTTTACTATTATTTCTTATAACTCATTTTTAAGTTTTTTAGTCATAGGTTCCAGTTATATAGTTTGTAAATGTGTACTCGTTATTTTTAAAGAAATTATGTGCAGGACAATTAAATAAAATGGAAGCAGTAATAACATATTTATCAATTACAAATCTTTAACAGCACCACTGAGAGAATCAGCTTTGCAGTATTAAGAGCGTGAACAGAGCCTGCAATAACGCACAAATTGGGTAGATAAAATATTCAATCACCAGTTTAGTTTACCACACTCTGGTAATAAACAATTATAAATTGGTTCAATGACAGGACAGTTGAATGTTGACCCCTCTGAATATTTACTGTGATGTCAACATCTCTCGCAATAAATCAATATTTAACATGGGCACCATGAATTTATTATTCATTTGTGTGATTGTTAGATACGATTGTAATTTGTTATATTGGTGATGTGTTTAAATCAACAAACTTAATTTAACTTCTACACAAAAAAAAAAGATTGATTTCAGGAACACATTCTACAATGAACAAAATATGAAATATCATTCTACAATTATTTATGTTGTACCAATTGATTTTATTAGCGTTTTATTTAATACAACGGTTTTCCAAATTGACTAATGTTATTAATAAATAATAGACAATAAATATTTTTAAATATTGCGACTGTATAAAGGAAAATTAAACTTTTACGGTAATTTAATAATTTTAAATGATAAGTGCATAAAAACTATTTATAATAAAAATCTAACTGCCTTAAAAACGTAAAATACTCTGTAAAAAGAGCCATTGGTGAACATTAAGAAATAAATCAAACATTCCTCTCATAAAAAACTTATTATAAACGAAAATTGGTTAAAAAATTTAATATAGTAAACTGTAAATTATTTTGACGCAATTTTCACTTTAGTTCGTTAGCGTGGCTTATTCTGTTTTCTAGTAATGTGTCATCGGATTCGAAGTCTATTTTAGAAGAAACTAGTCTTACAACTTCAATATCTGAAGTTCTATATATCTAAAACTTTACTTATACCTTTCTGATAATACAACTACTTTTGTCTATTTAAATTTTTTTAAAGGAACGAAATGTTCTATTTAAAATTTCATGATATCTTAGTTTTTCGATTTCAGGTTATTTTTAAAAGATGTTTTTGCTTTTTCTTAATGCTGCTTGATTTTTATTATAAAAATTTTCATTTCTTAATTTTTCGTGGTCGACATGTTAAAGTAAGTCGTACATTTTTTAGAATTTTGGTAATTTATTGTGTGACTGATATGAACAGGTTTTACTTATTTATTATGTTATTCAAGTTTATTTATTAAAGCTAAACTTAATATGTTGTTTCAGTTATTCTTACTTTAAGAACTGCAATGCTAAGCAATAACTTAGAATTTATAGAGATGTTACCTTTCTTTTCTGTAGTCAGCTAAAAACCAGGTATTATGTATATATATAAACATATATTATATACTATGTACTTATATATATATACATATATTATATACTATGTACTATACACTTTGAAAATTAAATTTAAATTTCTACTGATAGGAAATATATACAATTTCATCAAATTGATATGATTTTGAAAGTTTATAGATGCTTAGTGTAGATATTGTTTAATTTAACTTTTTGATTGTTTACAATAGCAAATTATTATTACTAATAATTGATGCCTTTGTTTCGTATAAGTCTGATTATCATAATTTATTAGATATGTATATATGCAACTTGCCATTTTATCTTTTATTTTTTTATTATTATTTTTATTTTTATTTTATTTTATTTTTTTATTTTGTATTGTTTAATATTCTTTGTTGTTTCAAATTTAGTTGTAAGAATTGTTAATCTGAATTATTTACGTAATGTTTATTAAATCTTCGTTTCAGATATAGAAGCGTTATAAATTTATTTACATTAACTATAAAATCACAATGAACTGAATACTTTAAAATAAATAAAATAATTCTAAGTAAGAGATGCAATTACTTTTAAATCGGTAAAACTAATAACTGCCATACAATGTTATTTAAAATGTGTATACTTATTTATATTTTCAATTATTATGAATTTGTGCCCTAAAATAGTGTATATTGTCGACAACTGAGTTCTTTGCTGTACATTGGAAAGGTCTATGTAATGTTTTTATTTTTATAATTAGATACGTGTTATAGTATAACTTTATAATTTGGGTACTAAATACTTTCTATTTTTGTCATATGAATCGAGACTAATAATTGGTTCAGTAATAAATTGGTAGTAAGTAAAACAACAATGTACCTATAACTATATATATAATTATTTACAGACATTTTTTTAAACTTTGAACTCATTAAAGTTTGTAGGAAAATTTACGAAATTTATTAACTGATTAGATGATTCTTTTTATTGTATTGCGCAGGTTTTTGCGATGGGTATAGAATTTTTGCAATCTGTATTGTGAAAGTAATATTAAGTAAAACTAAAAATATTTTCTATTACAACAAGATGAATTAATTAATTTCTGAAAAAAATGATCTGTTTAAATACCAAAATCTCAAATTGAAATTAATACGTTAGTTACGATATCATTTAATACCGTCGACTAAATACATTTACACTAGCCTATTAATGGAAATTATACAAAAAATTAGATAGTAAAAGTAATTAACTAATTATAATGAATTCATTTTTCCAGTATCCAGGTCACTAATATATATAATAAAGTGCAATACCTTTTATTTTCCGTCCGAGAACCTCTTAGTTTAAAACTTGTTTAAAGTTTTTGATGCGTTTCGAGAATCTGTCTCATCATCAGAAAGTCCCTCTATATATACAAAAAAAAAACGTTAAATACTCATACATGCGTTAAACACACAAAAAAAAAAAAAGAAGAGAGATGCAATAACTTAACTTTTAAGTTTCTACCAGAAGTACAAATAAAACCTCGTTTATCCGAAATTCATTTATCCGAAAACTCTGTTTATCCGGACGAAATTAAAAAAAAAATTAATATTGTAAATATTTTGTTATAGGTCCTACAGTAAAATTGATATCGTCACCACAACACTCTCCTTGAATTACCGTCATAATTATAACGTTTTGTTTTGTAAGATATAAAACAATGCAATAAACAAATAACAGCTAACATTGTAACTTAGGTGTAATAATGGTAAATACGGTAAAATCGCTATATTCGACATTTCTTATATCCGGAAATGGTCTGGTTCCATCAATTTTAGATAAACGAGGTCTCAGTGTGCATGTACATTAATAATAATAATAATAATAAAAGCGTGTTTATTATTACAAACATATTTCAAGTTTACAAAAAATACTATTAAATACTTATTTACATAATGAAAGAAACAAAATAACAATATCCAAATTTAATAATACATATAAAGAAACAAAACTAATAACTACAGTAACCAAAATAATATCACACTTTAAAGTGTGATGTACATTAATAAATACATGTATATCTAACGAAACATAAAAACAATAATTTTAAATATATTCCTATTACTGTTGAAATGGCTGTTGTTTGTTTAATGTTTTTAATAAATAAATATGCATTATAATTTGCTTTCGTATAGCCTAAAATATTTGTTTCGTGAATGATTATTTCACATACAATAGTAAATTCAGTTATTTTTCGCTTTAATTGAGATCAAACTCATATAACAAGGAAAGCCCAAATAATACGGTTTAATTAAAAACATGAAAGGCGTTTTGTAGAAGTGGTGTTCTATTTATTATTTTTAAATCATCAATGTAAATAAAGCCACACTTGTGTTAATTGTTGGTTCTCGGTAATTGGTAACCACGTCAAACTATACATTTCAAAAAGTGTTATACTCTAATAAATCTCGTTTGTAATTACAATGTTAATTCGTCTATGTTTTATCTGAATGGAAATCTCAATTTATTATTAATTGAAAGAACAAAACTTCAAAGTGTTGTGTTTCTGTTCAAATTTAATTGTACCTACTGGATACGACCCATACTCGTGTAATTACTAAACTTCATTAGAAGTAAAAGAACTTATGGCTAGTACAAGTATAGAATATTAAATGTTTTTAACTTGTATTGCTAATTTCCTAAAAACCATTAATTAAGAAACAGCCAACTAGAATATAACCATGGAGTGACTCATCTCTAAAATAACTACGTAAGCTATTGCTTTTAATTCGTATTGTCATAAGATCATATAATTCAATCTCAATGGGTTACAACTTGTTTAACAATACTATCAGAAGTTTCCCCGATGGCGAACAATTGGCACAACTAATAATTACAACAGAATTAAGTTGATGGCTTGCTTGCCCTAATGATAGTATTGAACTTAGTACTAGGTCAAACTGTTTTGAACTTCTATATAAAACAACTTACGTCAGCATATTTACTGTCTAAATCTAACGTATAAGTAAATATCTGCACTTATGAAGTGTTTTGGTCATATAAGCCTTATTAAATTCACTGTCTGAAATTATAATATAATGTTGAACATTCAAAGGATTATACTGTCTCATGTACGATAAAATTACTGCACAAATAATTTTACAAAATATATTTTTACTTTTACAGTCTAATGTTCGAACTGCAATTCACACTATATTTACTTATATATTGTAATAAATTTAAGAACCTATTTGGTAGAAAATAAACAATAAATTATGAATGTAAACAAAAAATTAAGAATCCTTTATACTTCAAAATAAAGGATTCTTATTTATTTTTTTTTACATGCATGCTATCTTCGCCAGAAAACAACTTCCTTCCCACCGAACATCCATGGTCAGATCTTTGAGCTGTGTTTCCAGATACACCAAAGCCTCGTCTACTTTATGTAACTTTTTGATGTTCCACTAATTAACTAAGACGATGGATTAACACAGCACACAGAGACCGAATGCCAGTATAGGTTCAACTCTGCGAAAGTGTGAGGTTGTATCAATTGTTATGTTTGATTTTTTACCCTTATACATAACGACATATCTGATTTTGATCTTCGTAATATTTGAAATACAGTCGTATTCACGAAAGATATAAAACATTCTGACAATCAGGAAAACATTGAAAATAAAAGGATATATATTCAAAATTGTGTTGGATTTCGACCCATTTTCCTTGACAATCCTAATAGAAACAAAACCAAAAAAACATTTAAATAAGAATTTAATATTATTATTACTTCAACGTATTTACTGTTAATTGTAATTACTATTTTTGTGTAAATATTTTATTGAATAGACCTAAGTGTATTGTGTAATTATTAAGATCTAGTAAAATATGATTTTTCCAAAACTTTACTATTGTTTTCGGTAGCTATCATAAATTAAAATAATTACAATCATATAAGAACATAGAACCAAATTCGATTAGAAAACTCCTATAAGGTAGGGTAGCTTTATAATCGTCTGAAATTATTTAAAACATTTTAAATTTCTAGTCATAAAAAGATTACATTAAATATCTTAAACTCATTATCTAGAGTAAGTATCCAACAGAACGTTATGATTAATAATTTATAAAGTACTTACACCGTTTTTGACTCCTAATTCTCCTTTCATTACGCGTTTCGGGGCTTATGTCCCATCATCATATCTTCACTCATTGACATCGTGAAATATTAAAACAATAATCAGACTAAAAACATGTGCATTACATTACACAAACATTCAGTGGTCGCCCACCTCAACGTTCGATAGAAGAAGAGTGTTTTAATGTTTGTCTATGTCAATGAGTGATGGGACATAAGCCCCGAAAGGCGTAATTAAAGGAATATTAGAAGTCACAGGTGTTTAAAATATTATGATACGAGGGAAATAATTAGTCCAACTTATCTTTTCTTATTGTTAATGTAAGATAATTGGTCGATATCATTGATTCAATTCGTTATTGAAATAATGGCCTAACATTTCTGAGACAAATTTGTGTATATTATCAATAAAAATAACACAAGCGGGTGAAAATCAATATTGCATAGTACACACTATAACAATAGTATAAACCCGTACAATTACAGCGGAATATATAAATTAAATAATTGCGGTGAATGTTCTAAATTCTACGTAGGACAGACGGGTAGGTCCTTTAAAAACAGATAGAAAGGAACACTTAGCAAAAAGAACAATAAAGCTACGGCTATACTTGTACGATCAGATCAGATCAGATCGGAGCCGAATTTTCTGGTCTGTCGCGGAATTCCGATGGAGTGGCTAAATCTATCAGATTCGCAACGTCCCGACATGTGTCGGAAGGATGCGCGCGCATTCCACCTCACCATCAGTTAGTCTGAATTTGCTGTTACTGTAACAACTACCGTAAATTGCAAAATCATCTAGCTCGGACACCGACGAAGAATTTTTGATGATTGTGTTGGATGAGGAAAGCAAACAAAGAAAAATAGGGACACATCATATCAATCAAAAGCGACAAGTAAATATTAAAAAAAATTGTTGAACTTAAATTTTGCATAGGCAAATAATTTCGAAAAGCATTATAATAACCAAGTTGTAGTTGTTTTTGTCAGTTGAAGCAACGTAATTAAAAATAAAATATGAAACGAATTATGCGTCTGTTGTGATTAGTCCAGTATTACGTATGGTAATTAAGTATAGCCAATTTCATAGCAAAAACCAAGGTTGAAATTATCACTGTTTCTTACGGATGACATTTATAAAGACTTATAAATATGAAGTTTTAGGTCCTACTCCAACATCAAAGAGTCAATATTGTTTTGTAGCTTGTAACAACCAAGTCCTTTGGTAATTTTTTAACACTTTAAGTAATCTGCATATGAAAGTATATTACTGAGTTTGATGCTTTGTTATATCTAATTTATTAAAACTATGACATATATACAAAGTCTGATACATATTATTTTACTGTATCACTGTTATTTTTTTATGATTGTTAGTAAATTTGAGTCAATTTAATTATAAATAAAGATACATTTTCCACATAGCCAGTTTCTTAAAATGTGTTTTTTTTTTTTTTTTTTTAATATAGGCCTACATACTGATAGGCAGATAAGTTAGGGTAGGTTGGTTAGCTTTTTCACTACATTTAGAAAGTTCAGAGTACACTTTGTACATTTGTGTTTTGTTAGTAGTATTAACCTAGGCTATTTTGTATTTGAGTTTAAAATTGTAATGTAGTAAAAAACTTTTTATACAAAAATTATTTTATTTAAAAGAATTAACTATTTGTTTAAATGCCACTGCCTTTGATATAAATTTACCATGTTGTTATATGAATATTTAATTGATTTTTCCAGTCATTTGGAGAATTTCATCACCTTTTTTCATCACGAATTGTCCCGATTGTTGACGAAAGAGACCGAATGTTCTTTCTGATCGGGAGCAATGGGGAGGGGTGGCTATATCTATCAGATCCGCGCAGAGCCGACCGTTCCGGTATGCTCTCAGAGCATGGAAAATATTCGGCTCCAATCTGATCTGATCTGATCGTACAGATTTAGCCACCCCCTATTTAAATACACAGAAAGAATACCTTCGGAAAAATTCGGCTCCGATCTGATCTGACCTGATCGTACAAGTATAGCCGTAGCTTAAACCAGACTTCTACGTACGCGGAACACCTGGTAGACTCTTCTTACAAAACAATAGAGGAAAACATTCTCATAAAAATGAGAAAAGCCGGGAAATGGATGTTATAGAAGGATATTACATATATATATTTATGAAAACTGATGTTGAGAACATCCTTAATAAAAAATTACAATTTAAATCAAACCTGCTATATAAAAATATTTTGAAATTGGAACAGAGAACGAAAGATAGGCAACCGGTATGGCAGTATTAAGAACTTCAGTACGAGTACAGACAGCAAAGTGAACGGTTATCAATAGGATAAATGACTGTACGGTAAAAAAATAAACAAAACTTGATGATCACCTGAAGGTGCTAAAACATTTTTAAGTGTAATTGTGTTTTGTGTTATGTTATAGTATGGACTAAAAGAAAGAACTTTGAAAATAGCCAAAGTGAAGCTGAAACTGCAGTCAGTGTATAGCAACTGGGAAAGTACCACTGGAGGTAATAAAATTAAAATTATTAATTTACAAGTGATCCAGGTAGTAGGATTTATAATTAATATATATTATCATCAATGGTCTTCTGAGAAATACAGTTTAATTTTTAATTTGTATGGTTCAAATAATGTTTGAATAAGTTATACACATATTTGAAAAAGAATTTTTTTATAAACATACCGGAGTTTTAAATAGAGTTTAATCATTAATTATTTGTTACATATCTATAAGTTATATGAGAAAAGCATACGAGATGAATTTGATTAATCTATTATTGTCTATTATCTACTAATATTTTTTTTAAATTTGTATACGTAAGAGAATTATATATAATTTGTAAACGATATCCGTGGATTATGAAACTATGCATAATACAAAGTGCACTAGTAGGACGCATTTTAGCTGTCTGTGAATAATTCACCACACTGGTTGGACAGTTTAGCTCTCATTTTAATGTATTGCCTCTGGTTTCACGTTGTGATTACGTTTGCTTTATTAATGAGATAACAAGACATGTGGGTTTATATGTTTCCTACTTTATCTAGACCCTATCTAGTAAATATTTTAACATTTTGTTGTATTAATATTCAACACTTGTGTCTGTCTGGATTTAAGTACAAGACCTTTAAATTTGAGATGAACTTGCTTTAAGTTACAATTTTAAAATAGTGTAATAATGCTTTTTAGAAAATAAATATGTTTTCTAAATAGTATAATCGATTGAACATAATAGAAGCCTACAAATTATTCAAATAGCTCCATGCATATAAAACTCACTTTATCCAGAACATATTAGATACTAGGGCTTCTGAACAAGTTCTATTCGCTTGCAAACACCGGCTTCAACCCATTGTGATGATAATGCAAACATATTATTATACTTTGTGCTATTTTTACTGAAATGAAGATTGATTAAAACAGAAGCACTTAGTTCTAATTTGGGCGGTGAGGCTACATAAAGTATACCTAATGTGGGGCTACTTTGACCTGTACATATGGTAAGGCTGATGAAAATAGACAGCAAAATATTATTATACCAACATTTTTCCACAAAATCAATAATTTTGTCCATAATTTTTACATTTTTCTATTTTTTTACAAAAAAGTATTATATTTTCTTAATAAAAGTAGCCAAAATATTCTATGAATAGTCCTCTACATCATAATGACAGTTTCATCAAAATCTGTTCAGCCATTCCGGATATTAACCCGGCCTAACAAACAGACAGACCAACACAAATTTATAAATGTGTGTTAGGTTGTGGTAATATGTTTTGGTAAAGCTTAAATTTTGAAATCATAGACACTCAAATTTTATTTATTTATTTTTGTATAGATAATAATTACCAAACTAAAATCAAATTATTTATTGTTTGTTATTATTCAACCAATGAAATAAAGGGTGATTTCGAGAAAGTATTATAATAACCTTACTGCACTGGAAATAAAAAAACTTGTCGGAAATAAAAAAATGAGTAACGAAAAATGCTGGTTCTGTAGAAATATTGGGGATCCAGGGGATAAGATTTCGTGACAATAGTATACACATGACGAAGAAGTAATCATGACTGTCAATCAAGTCCCGAAACGAGGAAATGTGCAGACCTCGAGATAATAAAGATTGAAAAAGTAATACAAAATAAAATTTGCTCGAAATTAAAAGAGGTTAATGTTTTTTTAACTATTTAAAGAAACGAATATTTGTAAAGTATAAGAAATTATAAAAATAAAAAAGGTAATTAAAGAAGTTAATAAAAAAAAGATAAAGCTTAAAAAAATTTAAATAAAAGAAAAATTATTTCATTATTTATTTAAGGGTTATAAAAGGAAAAATAAAAACCTATTTAAAAAAGTAATTTAATGGTAAGTGATAAGTCTATGAATAAAAAAATGTTTGAATTACAACGGTTCTTTCCTAGATAAATTTATAAATTTTGACTTTCGCCAAGTTCGGGAACACTAATTCTCTATTATAGTTACAAAATAAGTTCATACCACCTACTGAAAGAAACAGGCTATCTTTTTCGCCTGGCTTGGGTGATATAACTGGTTGTCGAATATTTAGCTGTCTAAATATCTTGACTAAAAAACTTTCCACACTAAACTTCCAGAATTCAAAATTGAATTAACTTTTAACTGAGTTCAGTTCAGAAAACAAGAATTTATTTTTACGTTCAATTAATCTCTGAGCTTGTAAATAACTCTATTTGTGATTTTGATATTTTTATAATTAAACACTGTGATAATACTGTGATAAAATACAAGTAAATATTGTTATGGTGTTGAATAATGCGATTGATATAACACCGTGGCAACAGCGGATGGTTTTTATAATCTATTTGTTCAAATTGGAATTGGTAAAAGAAAATTATAATTGCTTGAAAAGGCCCATTACACAGAAACCAATGTTCGAAGGATGATTGATTCAGATTGATGGTAACACAAGTTGAATAACTATCCTTATATATAATTCTGTAAGCGAAATTTTAGATTCAAAATTGTGGGAATTTGGTAAATCGGAGGATGATGGGAGAGGTATGAAATTAAAGGTGTCGATTCAAGGAACAAGGGAAAAATATAAGTTTTTTCTAAAATTAAAAACTAAGGGGTTTTTGAGGACCCGGAAAACTAAAATTAACCATAAGAAATACATGAGAATTTAAAAACGTCTGCTTTGTTTACATTAAAACATTTGGTATTAAATAAATAAATTAAAAACATAAAACAGCTGGTCTGTAAAATAGTATGACAGTTAATGTAAATTATATTTTTAAATAAAATCTGTTACTTATTAACATATAAAAGATACTACTATAAAAGAAAGTAGAGAAACCTTATAAGTGTGATTTTTGGAAGGTTGTATGGCTATTCTATTAACTTTTCATACATTTATACTAATATTTTAAGGAGGTAAAGTTTGTTTTTTTGTATGTAGGGGGTAATCTCTGGCACTACTGAACCGATTGAAAAAATAGTTTTACTAATAAAAAGCTACACTTTCCCTGAGTACATAGGCTATAATTCATTTCAAAAAAAACCTTTTTTTAATTCAATATTTGTAAATTTAGTTGGAAGAAATTCTTAGGTTAGGCCTAGAATGATAAACCAACACATGTATTTACATTTATTACCATAGCAACCAATTGAATAAAATAACAGATAATATAGCATTTATTCCAATATTTCCATTAACAGCTGATTTCAAAATTTGAAGCAATTATTTTTGTATTTCTAGCTTTTAATTAGGGTTTTAAAGTGTAGACCTGAGCCTTGCTGGTTCTTTTAACCACTAATTATAACTGCTGTTATCAAATATAAGAAATAATTTGATTTGAACATTTATCATCTTAGTTTTGAGGTTATTATTAATCGTACAACTTTATTATAAATAAAACATAACATTCGTTTTTAGAAGGTTCCATTGGGGGTTGGCGTGCGGAGCACGCAGGGGTCTCCCCTAGTCATTTATAATAAGGTTGGTTGACATGTTTATGTAATTATTATTTAATGTTACAGTACCTTGAATATGGCGACGTACCGTCCTTGCAGTTTTAATCTTGAAATACACAACATACGCGTGAACAGCTGTTCGAGACGCACAATAAAGTAAAAGTAAGTCACAAACACATAATAATACAGTTTACACTTATTACAAAACATGACAAAAAAGTATATACAATTAAAGTTCACGTGGTAAAGACACGTTACGGTATGAAAACCCTACCATAGACTCTGTATGGATTGGCGGTATTGAGCAAAGAACGAATTTGTGACGATTCACTGTGTGCGATCAAAGTAAGAAGCCATCTACAACTGTACAAAAAAGCGGAAATCGAGAAAGGGGATATTTTGATAATTCTTTTCGAACTGGCAAAGTCAATATTAAATAAAGCGGAAACGAAACGATTGCGATACTGAACAGATGGAATATGCAAACAATAGGTAAGTAAAAATAAAAATTGTTTATACTGAAAAATAAAATTTATGATTTATTCAACTTTAAAAAAAAACTTTAAAAACATAAATTAAAATACCCTTGTTCCATTGAAATCTTTCCAACAATTACAAAACTTAATCAAATTAATTTAATTGTATTTTTCCTTGTTTTACGCACACAAAACAAATTTCAACTTTACTTGATTTTATTTAATTACTTCAATTTAATTTATTTTAGCTTTTGTAATTCTAGTAATTACCAAATTTGTTTGTTTTGAATTTAACTTTACTTTAATTTATTTACTTATGACTTTAAATAATACAACAAGAAATCAAATAATTAATCATCCTACCTAACCCAGTATATATATTCAATAAATTTATATGATTTTAATCAGGCAAATTTTACTTGGGGAAATAACGTAAGTGCGCTTTTCACAGACTTTAGATATGCTTACGTTGGCTGTCTTGACGGTGTGGGGTGATGTCAGCGTTGTCTGCAGGTTGGCTAGCAGGGTTGAGTCGCTCTCGTTGTTTGCGGTCTCATGCCTGGAGTCGTATACATATCAACAGCTTGCTGTAGTCTTGTAGGCATGTTGCTCTGTTAAAGCTGTACTCTGGAAGATTTATTGATGTCGGATGATTACAGATGTCTTCTTGCAGTCCTGGATTCGCTTGTTCAGTTCCCTCGTCATTAAGATCTCATCTGTTTTGGTTACCAAACTCTCGTAACTTACACTGTGTTTTTCTTTCTTTATGGGACTTTTCCTCTCTAATCGGTTTACCTAATCATCCTGTTAATTTTCCATTTTCTTTTACTTTTTTATTTCAGGTTAAACTAATTAAAACTATTGTTGCCTTGCAATTAGTTTTAGTCTTACGATGGTATTACTGCCTGTTCACTGCTGATTGGCTCACTTCCCCACTCTAAATTTTATCTTGTGACGGAAAATTTCTCCCCTTGTTCTTTTTCTTTTGTTTATAGCTTCTCGCGATGTCGTCGGATTTTCCCGCGAGATGACTTTTCATGTTGCGTATGTTTTCTTCTTTCAACTCGAATTCGAACGGTTATCGTGCGACGTCTCGTTCTGTTTCACGGTCTGCGCGTGCTTTTCGCGCAACGTCTCCCGAAAAATTCTCTGAGTTTTCCTTTCGACAATCTGAAGTTCCTTTGGAATTAACACACTAGCCACCATTTCGTTAAATTTGCTGTATTTTTCCTTAAATTATATGACTTGTAATTTCTACTGGTTTTTCAATTTTCTTGGTTACTTAATTTTCCAACATTTATTGCATATACTGGTGATTTTACACATTAATACATTCTCAAACTCTAACTTTAATTTTTAGAAACTTAAGAAATTCAATTTTCTTTTTTAAACTGGACTTACGTTATGAAAACTCACCCTTTCTTCTAAAATAATATTTTAATTTTTTCTTTGTTTTATTTTAAAACATTTATTGTCTACTACATGTTATACTTTAACTTTAATGAACTGAATTTTTTACATACTTAATGACGTCTGAGCTTCGTCATTTTAGCTATTTTCTAAAATACTAAAAATTCGTTCATAATATAAAACCAAAAATATTTTAATTTTTAAATTTTAAGAAAATTTTAAATTTACCCTTAACTTTAAACTGTAATTACTTTTAATATTACAATTTTTAAATTGCATGGTTAACACACCCGTGTTTAGCGTAATGTGTTTCCCTTAGAAAACTCCAAATACATAGTATTCCAGGATCCCGGTCATTAAATATCATTAAATATAGGCTAAGTTATTATTCATTTCTGGACAAGCTAGAGGTCAACAGTCAGTTTTCACTGATAACGTCTCGCTCGCCCGAACTTGTCCAAGGTTGCACTACATACGTGTAAGATTCCATTTCTGACCTAGAAATATAGTTTTTTTATTTTTGTAAAAACCGAAATTTAAAGGATTTACACGGGTCCTGCCCGTTGTACTGTATTTAATATATAAATATATATTTAAAATGTAATACTTTTATGAAATGGAAAGGTGAGATATTAGTACCGTTATAGACAGTGCTTGCAATATTGTGAAGATATAATATTCCTACGGGAAAACTTGAACGACTTGGTTTCCGTAAGTAAACGGAAATCTTCGTGAACGAGAACGGGAGTACTTAGCGGATCTCTTCAAGTTTCAAATAAAAGAAGAAAATTACACCTATAAGAAGAATTCAATATACTCCATAAAACTATTTTGGTATGAAAGTTATGAAGGAAAGAAAATAACAATAAGACAATATATGGACAAGTTAGAAATTGTACATTAGCTAGACCAGGTCAAGTGGAAGAGAAGTGGAGGGATTTAACTAGGCAGTCGAGAAAGGGGGCAGAAAAAATAATACGAATGAAATAAATAAATCAAAACAAATAAATACTGCAATTAATAAACAACAAGGACATAGAAAAAATAATAACCTACACATAAACTAAAATAAACATTCAGAAATTTTAAAACGTAAACATTAATTAAAAGCATGGTTTAAATAAAACATTACATTTAATGGTTTTATGGTGGAAATGAGTGTTACGTAGATGATCAGTCTTGAAAAAATAGTTTAATACCAAGTGAAGCTGTGAAATGCAAATAGGAATAAATACCATGATATGAGTGGACAAAAAAGTTAACTAATTAGTACCACAGAACAAAAAGGTTCGTATTAAAAAAGTTCGTGTTGAAAAACGGTGTTTTTAACTTAATAGCAAGTCTAAGGCTAACAAATTTTTAAATAGTAAAATTGAATTTTCTTTTTTGAGTAACGTATTTGGCGGGAAGTTATATCTAACTACAAATGCGATAGCAAGACGAATTACATAACCAGATTCCAGTGACAACACGGCCATACCCTAGAACATAAACTACATTAAGGAATAGAGGAACACACATCATTAAGGGAGTTCACAGCTGCAGGAACAGGCGAAACCTCATCCAGAAATCCCAACGAGCGACTCAACCCAACCAATGGAATAAACCTTCAAGGACTTTCCATCTATAAGCGGAAAGTCCAGAAAGCATAATGAGGTCTAAAAATTAAAACTTTATTAAAAGTGCCAGAGTTAGAAAAATAATTCAACTTATTTTTAACTTTACTTAAATGAATCTGGTTAAGAACATTTTGTTTTGGTTTTGTGAGTCAAAAATCTATGTAAAGATAGTTAAATGAAATAAAAAAACAATTTGTAAATTTAAAAATAAATAAACAAAGATAATAATTACTTAGAAATTTAAATAACATTTTGTATATAATAATTAAAGCTTGAATATAAAATGATATTCAGTTACTGTCATTTAGTCAATAAAAATACATTTAATCAATATACTAAATTATATTAAATATATTAATGATATATCTGCATATGTTGAAGATATAAATTAAAATAAATATTAATTAAGCTGCAGGTAAAGTTTTATAGTTACATAAATGTTTTATTTTATTTTAGGAAATCAATAAATTGTATTTGGCTTGAATTTGCCTTGAAACATCAACAACAGTAGTTATTTGTCTAGTATAACTTATAGAATCTTAGAAGGAATAATATAGATTTTGTATAAACATAAAAACATGTTTAGCATTAAATATATGATGTTTATATTATGTAAAGTATATTAATTTCAGAAATATATTTCTAAAGATAATTCAATAATGTTATTTTTATAATAAATCTAAAACTTGAAATGATATAGTCGTTTTTGTATTTATTCGATTATATCAAATGAATTCCTATCTTATCGGCTTAAAGTTAAAATTATTGAATTTGTAGACCTTTAAATTAGTCAACATAATTAGCATGTGTCATTATTATCATTAGATTATTTCTAGTAGAAGTCGTTTGTTTGCTTCAATAGTATTCCTTCATCAGTATTAAAAGCTAGTACTCATATCATAAAATAGCTGTGTTTTCTTACTTGGAGGTCTTTTAAATCCGGGAATGCATATTTAATAGAAGAATTATACAAATATCATACAATATCACTTCCTGCAATTTAAACAACAATAAATAAACAAAATATGACAAATACAAATAATTGTTTTTCTTAATAAACAATATTTTGAACAAAATTATAATTTAATTTTATAATATTATTTGAACTTGTGTTATTTTAACGTTTTAAATAAAGAGTTTTTATCTACATTATCGAGAAAAACCAGTTTGAATTTTATCCTGGGGCGTGTGCGTCAATTCTGTGATCTAGTTTCTGAAGGTATATTAAAACTATATTAGTATACGTGTAAAAGCTAAAGGTAAAATTATATCAAATAAAAACCGCTTCCTAAAAACCCAGAATTTACTTAAGAGGTAATAAGTCAGGTGCATTATGGTTTAATGTTGGGTTTATTAATATTTTAAATGTATTATATATTAATTTAAACGATCGAGGTACACAAAATATTTTCCAAAAAACATCCTTACTTTAAATTTTACTCTTAAACTTTAATCATTAGTACAGATCTGTTTTCCAAAAGAGTAGAGTTGTATCTCTTAATTATATTTCTGTTAAATAGATTTAAATTTTCTTAAAGTACGATCAGAGTATATTTGAAATAATCTACAGTATTACGAATATCGATCAAAAAAGAAAACATGTTTAGAAAGAGTGGTTGTTTACTCGGTTCAAAGTGGTTTAAAACAAAGTTTTTTTTAAATAATTTAAAGAGTTCTCTGAGTTTGTACCTCTTGGAAATGGTTTATGCTTGGTAGAAGAGTAGTTTGTGTCTTACAGAAGTACCAAACATAGTCAGCGAAATTCAAAAGCCGATTGATTTATTATAATGTAAATCATCAGAGTTAAAAGTTGTGATAATTTAAATCTTAATGTCATGTTTTATTTGAATATTATGTTCTACTTTTTATTATATTTGTTTATGAATATATTTTCAATATTAACTGTTCCAAAATATGTGTTACAAACATTTTAAGACCACTGTGGCGACAAATAGGCCTATTTACTAAATATTAAGTAAATCACCGAACCAAACAAATCACAGTAACAAGTTCTGTTACAAGTTTTGATATTCAACCATTAAGAAGAGTAACTGTCCTCAAAGGGTTGTTATGTTACAACAAAATTTACAAAGATAGTTTAAGAATGCCTCTTCAATAATTTGTTTAGGTTATTTGATGAAAAACATATGTTTATACAATTTGTAAACGGGACATATTAATCACACATACATTATTTTTTACTACCTTTCATTCAAAATGTAAATTTTTACATGACTGAAACTCTACCTTGCGTTTATCACCAGGAATAGTATTGTTTTAATTTGATTTAGTCATTTTACCAGTGGTTCTCTTTTATGTATAGAATGAATTCAGATCCAGCGATGTATTTGGTTGGTTGATGAATGTATTTATTTCGTGTTTCGTATTGCAGGAAAGACAAGGTTAGAAATGACACACACGTTATAGCTCATGCATTTTTGTATATCGGTAACCTTTCCAAATAATAGTAAATTCCAAACTACTGTATATAATGCATTCTAAATTATAAACTGGCATTGTAAGGTTTCTAACTATTAACATGGTTAAATAGAAGAAAGTTAGTAGAAAATAAAAAATTAATAAATAAAATAACCAAAACATTTTTTCCAGACTAAAATGTCTTTTATAACACAGAATATTGAAAAACAATTGATATAATCATACAACCTGATTATTTTGTATTGCACCTTTAATAGTTTTGAATAGGAAAGGAATCGGAATTAAAAACCTAAGTAAAAATACAATTGAAATTTTAATAATTTAAGCGATTGGAATCATAGATTGTTGACATATTTTTATATATAGTTTAATTTCATAATTAACTTATAAAATATAATACAGACTTTAGAAACTACACAAATTAAAGAAGCATTAAAGTGATAGAATACGAGTAGTTACTAGGGATTACTTATAGTTTGATTATTGTATATCACGCAACATTGGAGATGCGACATTATCATTGAAACGCGTTTGAGTTGGTAATCATTTTTGTCGTGAGATTTTATGTTATACATTTTTTCTATCAAGTTATTTTCTTAATAGCTATTTACATACATTAAAGTACAAATTAAAAAAAAAACATGTAAAAGTGGATAAACTTTGCAATGCAATTTAGATGACCTCAAAAGACTTTAAAATAGAATACCCGTGTACGACAATAGATAAGCAGACTGAACGGTAAATAAACAGAGATGAGGCCTAAATGTATATAAGTAAGTAACGTAGCTGAGTCAATAACTTTAAAATTGTTAAATAGGTTTTGTCGATTAAAACAGTTATATATTATATCAATCTTCAAATAATATATATTTGTATGTTACAAGTAGAATATATAACGAATCTATAAATTAAGTGTGACTTTAATTTACTTAGTATACGAACTTCATACATACAATAAATAAGAATGCAATAAAATTATTATTTAGATAACTCACGGCAGCGAAACATGTTATAAATGTCAGTGTAAGTTGACGTAATTCCCAGAACCGTTAAGAAGTCAAATTACGTTCTGCTACCAATCCCATTTGTACCTAAGCTTGCATTCACAACACTTGTATAATATAAATGATCAGCTCTTTTGTTTTCAAAAGAATATCTTTTACAAAATAACACTACAACTACCCAATTTTTAGATGTTTTAAATTAATTTATTTAGATTTTTAATGACATATAGCTTGAACTAAATGACTAAATTGTGAATTTGAAAGAATATTATTATTATTATTGTCGTTTACCTTGCAAATTTTTTTGTAAAGATAATGATATTATTCTTGACATTTTGAGACATATTCAGCTTGTTACTTATAATTCTATATTTACATTCTAATAAATTATTTTTTTAGTGGTAAAAAACAAATACGATGTCTTAAAACACATGAATAAAGCTTTGTATTTGTTCCTTTACCAAATGTTAGTCAGATCGGTTCTTATGATTTAATAAAATAAAGTCCAATACATTTTTAGAAGATTGTAAATTTAAATGCTTAACTTTAAAGTAGGAAATAGGTTTGTTCTAGAAGGTTCTAAGGTAACGGATCTGGCGGTTAAGAAAATTAAAATGATTTGCGTCGAGTTAAAGTGTGAATGGAGACGAGAAGAATTATTTCTGATTATTAACGAATAATGTTGCATGGAAAAATTAAAAATTGTGTATTGTAACTAAAAAATGGCAGATAGTTTTTAATAAAAAATATTAACACATTTATAAGTATATATAAAGTGTCTACTAAATCATTACTGCGGCCATATAACTTAAACCATCCGTAATCAGAGACATTTTAAATTACCAGACATACTGTTAAATATCAGTTTTGTAAGATAAGTCACATAGGCTAGTAGGGCAAAGACTTATAAATAATATACATTAATAACTTTTATTATATTTAGAAACCATTTACAAGATACATACATTTAATAATTGAAAATATTGATAATGGTTAAGGAAGGAAATAGTGATTCCAGTGAAACTGATTAAAATGTTCAATACATAAAGGAAATCCTGCTTGAAGAGCAATCCAATATTTCCACGAATTTAGTAGTGAAGGACCTTAAGGACAAAGGTCGAATACACTTACATTGCATCTTTTAAATATTATTTTTTTGTGTCCAATTAATTCTTCAAGCAGTATTTTTATTGTAGTGTTTAATGATAAGAAATATATTTAATTTTCTTTAGATTTTGTTCTTACTTGCATACTTAAAAACTTTCGTATAGCTATTAATTTAGAACTTTCTTCGTGCATTATTCAAATGAATAAATATTTATTATTATTGTTGTTTTAAGTTCGTAAACTTAATCTATAGTCATCTGATAATTAGGGAGTTATAATAGCAGACAATTGTGTGTCAGTCTTTAAAACCAAACTCACAGAATTAATGTGATTCACGTCTTTTTAATGGTATTACCATTTTGGATAAATGTAATGTAATGTATTCTTGGAATACGCCCTTATTTTAGGGTATTGTCCTTACAACAAAAAATTATTTTTGTTCATTTGATTAGTGTTTGTAAATGTACACTAGACATTAAAAAATAACTTTTACTTGAAATTTTGTTAATATCCCGTAAGTTGTAATAACTTAATTTACTACATATTATAATTTAAACTATATTTGAGAACTCAATTATTTTTGAAAAATAATACTGACGATTTTCTACAGTGCATTGAGAAATAAATGTAAATAGAATATTCTATTAGAAATATCTTCTCGAAATACTTTTATTTTGAAATAGATTAACACGAAGTACGTAATTTTTTTTTTTTTTGCATTTCATCACAAAATATTTTTGAACATGTAATTTGATATGTACAATTAAAATGATAGTTAACAAAATACAAAACGACTGGTTACTTTCGCTACACTCTTCAGTTTACACATATCAAATTCTGAGTTCCAAAAGATTTATTCTTACAGTTTTAAAAACACTTTCGAATGAGCTAGTCTATAAAGTTAACTTTAAAGTAAATGTTTTATGTGAAACTTTATGAAATTTAGTTTTAAAAATAAAATGTTAACACTTTAAAAACAAAGCAGGAAATTTGAAGTTTAGGCTATTTAGCGATATGTAAATTCATGTTAGAATTATGTAAATATCTAAACAAAAATTTGTGTTTCATAGTTAATTTTTCAATAGGCAGATTTAGTCACACAATGTTTAGGTAACTGATCATAAACATCATTCAGTTAATTATTATTTTAAAACTACCGTCTTAAATAAATAAGGTTTATTATTTAGTACTACAGTAAATCTAACAAAGTTTCCTTTATTGTATGTAGTATTTACTATTGAAATATACTACGTTTAAACATACGAATTTCGAAATAAATATTTAATACGGAATTTTGTACAATAATTTGCAAACTGAATTTGCAAATATATTTACTTTTAAACCAAATAAATATTTCCTATCTATTACATAGCATTTAAAAAAAAAAGAATCTCTGAAACCATTGTAATTAGATAACCCAGTTTGATGAATGGTTCCAGCCTGGTTCAATTGTGCACCACAATTATTGGTGAACAAGTAAAATCAGTCACTATGAAATGGCGATTACGTATTCTGCTTACTTAAGCAAATTGTGAACTTTGTCTCTTCGAACTCTTGTTCACTTTGAATTAGCTATAGTTTGATTGTGCTTATATATTTATAATACTAATGAATTAAAAATGTTTCCCTCGTCATAATAATGTATAATTTTATTTTATTATTCTGTACATAAGTATAATTATTATTTAGTTTATTTATTAGAGAATTTAAAATTAATTTTACAAGACAAGGAAATGTTGCTTCAAAAAAATAAAAAAGAAAACTTTTTTCCAACATATTTTTTGTGCTACAAAGTGATGTTGAAACACATTCAGTAAACTTAAAATATTGGTTCAACAGTCTAGGCCTAACCTAAAATTATTAATTGTATATTTAATTTAATTTAAATGCCTTAACAGCAACATATATACAATAATTTTAGGTTAGCATAGAAAGTCATTTTAAGTCTAGGACTAGCCTAAAATTATTGTATGTATGTTGCCGTTCAGACAGTTAAAATAAATTAAACATACACTCATTAATTTTAGGTTAGGCCTAGACTGATGAATCAACATTTTAAGTTTATAGAAGGTATTTACAATGAATGGACATTTAACTGTGTTTACCACTTAGCTTTGTTGTTATAATTAGTTCTACACCGTTATTATAATAACATTAAACGTATTGAAACAGTAAATATGTGTATAAAAAACAAACTAATTATAAACGGCAATTGATAGATTAAAATTATGTTGCCGTTAAGGCTGGTAAAAGAATTGAAGAAAATGCGTGATGAACTTCGTTTCTAACGTGGGAGTACGACCGCACAAATTAACTTTTTAGTTATAGTTATTTGGATTTAAAATAATACTCCAATTACAATTTGGGCATCGAGGGTTTATTTCTGTAAGTGAGAAGACCGAATTAAATTTAATTGTATAGAAGACATAAATTGTCAGACTAAATAAACGTGCTTAGTGGAACAGAAGGCATTTAGAAACAAATGAGAATATTAAGTCAAAAAATGACTCTCAATTTATTTCTCGCTTCTACGAATTTAAAAAGAACATTTGTTCCTGCTATGAAATATAATTTTACACTTATTCAGTGATGTTATTTAATTTATTTTGAAACTCACATAACTGCATGTTTCACTCACATAACTCAATACAAATAAAACCATTAGGACAATTTTGTGTTACTAACACGTAAATAAATTGATAATAAGGATCCCATGTAAAACTCAGTTTTCTCTAATTATAGCCTAATTCTTCGCAATCTTCCCAATGCTCTTCAATGTGATTAAGTTTAAAGTAAGTATCATTGTTTAGTATAATTATTTGAATGTTCATTTATCGCAAAACATTGCAAACATCAAATAAACTCATCCCTTTATATTTACCCGGTTCTTTCTACGTCTAACTATATCAGACCACAATAATTATTTGATCTTATGATAGAGGAGAGTCCATGTCAATTATACGAGGGCTATTTTGCAGAAATGTTCAAGGCTAAATTACATCTTCATAACCTCACATTGGGCATTTAACATCGCCATATATCACGTGATTAGGGACGCCGTTCTACTACCAAAAACGCTAGACATTTTTAGAAATACTAATAATAATAAACATGGTGCAACATGCAAAACCCCTAATAAGTTAATTCCATTGTAATTCATGCAAGTGCATAAATCACCTTACGCAAACTCCATAATAAATTATTATTTTCATTGCAACGCTAATATTAATAATGTATCTATAAATGCAATCTGCATAGATTTACAGTAAAAGGGACTAATTAACAATAATCTGAATAAAGATTCATAATCTGATCTGTGTAGATTTAAGAGTGAATAATTAACCATACAATTTGATCGATTCGTGTTAATGTCTCAGTGCACTGCAAGTTCGCGTACAACGCTTCCAGAATTACCCATGTGGACATTTCATTATTTCAAGGTAATGCACATTATATTACTTATGCATTATTTGCACAGATTCTATGTCTAACCGTTAAGTTTACATAAAATTCCTTTGTCATCTTAAAACTATCTTTATCTCTATCTTGTAACGTACATAAGTTTGAGTTTACCATAAAGCTCAGGTAATTACTATACAATACACTCTTTTATTATTTCGTTATTCACACGCTAAAGCCATTATAAGGCAAACTATAGTCTGTCCGCTCGGCCGTGATACCTTTCTCGGAACTCAACGCCACCTCCATTAGTTTGCCACCGGCAGGCCCGGCGAGCGGGTAGGGAGGGGAGATTGAGTTCCGAGAAGTCAGTTATCACGGCCGAGCGGACAGACTAAAGTCCAAATAATCTTTACTTTAATTTTATTTAGGTTATACTATTCCATTTGTGTATTAGGTACGTAAACTAAATAAATAAACGACATATGTTTACAGCATTACTTAATATTGAACAGATCTGTCTTAAAAAGTATTAAGATAAAATATATCTTTACGGAGAGTGTATATGACACAACCAGGTCTTAGTTAAACTTAACTTAAAAATAAGTGTTATTTGTAGGCTGTATAAATACAAAATAAAGCTAACGTGAACACAATTAAAAATTTAAAATTAATACAAAATATAATCTTGTTTTAGGAACACTTTAAAACAAACGTCATTCATTAAGAGTAAAACAATAGATTCACACACATAACACCGCTTAAATGCTCACCATTAAGTATATGAACTAACAATCATAATGTAGTCACACAGGTATAGCGCACATTTTAAGAAGCATTTCATACAACATACCTAAAGATTTAATTTATTGAACCACTATATCACCACAAAAATATCAACGAAACCATTAAAATACCAGAGTGACTACAATGATATTTCTCTTATAATAGAAGACAAATACCGTGTTTTATCAACAAGGATATTTTTAAAACATGCATTAAAATCTATACTATTATATAAAAATTTAATGGTTTCTGTCTGTGTGTGGGGTATGTAGGGGTGTGGGGGTGTGTGGGTGTGTAGGTCTGTGTGTGTGGGGGGTGGGGGTTACTCAATCACGTAAAAACAACTGGATGGATTTGAATGAAATTTGGCACACATATAGATCATGACCTGGAATGAGAAATAGGCTAGAAATCATTTAGATTTAAGGGTTGATCTACAACAACCCCTAAAACAATAAATATTTATTATTATACTTCCATTAAGACTAGAGAGCTGGAAATTTGTAAATTTATTTCCTACAAGATATATCACTATGTAAATTATATTTACATTTTATAGTGTGCTATGATAGGTTTGGGATTTCTAGTTCCCTTAACACCCGGGTTCAAACTCTACTTTACTATATTAACAACAAAGGGACAGATCAATAACAATGCATTCCAGTGGTTCAGTGGCAAAACTTATCTCTCTATATTTATTTGTACAATGCAATAACATAAACATAATATGGTTTGATACATTAGACTTTACTTATGATCTACATACATTTCCTATGCCAGGTATACTTTGGTTTGCTCACTTAGTTTGATGTCTTCACAGGTATCTCGATGGTCCAAATCTCGAGCTGCATTCCAAGTCCCGATTTCCTGGCCGCACTTTGCACGACGAACCGGCCCAACTTTTTCCGGCCACACACGATAATAACAGACTGGCCTAGCTACCGGTCCAACACCTTAACAGACTGGCCTAGCTACCAGCCCCTCACTAGTACCCGACCAGTCCACTCTGGCCTATCGACCACCATCCTCTGGTCTCGATTCTAGATTCGGATTATACTTTATAACCCGTCTAGCTTCCTTGTTGTCATCTTAAAACAAACCAAAGCAAAGCGAGTTCCGTGTTCCGCGTTTAACGAACCCTCACGCGACCTCGCTACAATTTCCGTGTTTATACCGTACTTCCTTGTCCGTCTTACTGGTCAACACCTTAACATTCAAAATACTATTTCTAATAACTAAAATACTAAAACATATTCCTGCAAAACATAACAGCTACTAAGGGGTGAAAATGTAATAACAACACCTAAAACAATAAACATTCATTACTATACTTCACTTAATGTGGCGGATCTTAGGACCGTGTGCGAAGCCACGGGTACCTTCTAGTATAATATAAAACTATAATATAATAATATAAAGTATTATATATAAAGTATATATAATATATATTATTATTCAATGCATTTCAATATTTTAAAATGTATTAACAATTCGAATTTATTTTATTATTTATTTTTCATTAAGTTAAGGAAATTGATGCAAATTATATGGTTTGTACAGAAGACATATAGATGTCTTCCTGTAATAAACTTCAAATAATTATTTATTCCTGTTGTTAGAGTTTTTCTTCATTAGATTTGTGTTATCATTTAAACCTATACTTTAGTTTAAGCAACTCTAAACTTGACTTGCAATTCTAAAAAGATTCAGTTATATTATACGTTAAAAGAAAATAATTAAATTACATTCTTTAAGAGTTACGTTTTCTTTTCTTAGCTTGAAATGCCCAGGAGAGTTACTGGGAAATTGGAAAAGTTCGTCTACAAATGAAAATTTAATTCCACACATAGGCCTAAAGCACTTAATTTACTAACGTAGCGACAAGTAAGAAAAATTCTAAAGTTATATTTAATGTGTATTTATTAAAGCAAAAGGTGTACAACTTTAACTATAAATAAAACATAGAAATTTTAAAACTATTATGTAGAACACTTTATTTTAATATGACGTTCTTGGACGTGACTTATATACGACAGTGTTTACCCCGTTAGTGGTGGTGCGTCCTATATTTATTTAGAATAAAAACCTATTACATCAAGTCGCCTTGAATTATTACATAATTTAACCTACTAATGCTAGAATGAAAAAAATTGCTCAAATTAGGACTAGAACTAAGGTTTGAATTGAATTATGGAACAAAGTCGACATACTAACCTTCAGATACACATAATTATATAGCCTAATTGATTTTTTGTGTCGAAAGGACTTTCAGAAAAATGCATCCATATAAGTAGCAATGAGGATCTGAACTCGGACCACTCACATGTATTTATGACTCTAAGTAATAGAACCAGGAAGTTAGCCTAGGCTTACAAATAAAAAAAACTAACTGGAATACTTTGTGGCAAATTGTCAACGAAAATATCAACCTTAAAGTTCCAACTGAAATACCTGAACAAACAGAGGATCAGCCAACATCGACCATTAAAAAAGCAACTTGGGGTAGTACTCCACCTGAAATAAAAACAGTAGTTAGACGTATTATTTAGCCTACAGGAGTGTGAGAGGTACTTAAATTAAAACCTAGAGCTCAAAAGACCTGACAGAGAAATCGTATACCAAATAATAAAACTGTATTAAATTTCCTAATTATAAATTTAACTGTCTAATTAAATAAATTAAACGTTAAACTATAAATACAATGATTCATGATTTGACATCACAAATAGATACAGAACATTTGTTATGGAGAGCCACAATGTGACTTAAAAATACCTACAATGCAAGTACAGCCAATCAGTAAAGAAGAAGGCACTTGGGCCACAAGTGCTAAAGAAAAAACAGATTTGTTCGCACGGTGTCTTGAAGAAACCTTTAAACCCTTACACAGACAAAGAGCACACGAAAGCTGGTAGCAAAAGGATATGCGATAAGCAAAAAAAAATGAAACCACTAACAATATGAGTTGCTTAGTGAAATCGTATATATTGATGCGAAAAAGCTCCTTGTTATTACCTTATGACAGGAAGAATAATCAAAGAGTTGCCTGACAAAAGAGTCAAATAACAACTGCAAGTTTCCAATGCAATATTTAATTGAAATACGTGCCAAGAGGGTAAAAGGTTGCAGAGGTCATCATGATTTCTAAACAGGGAGAACCACCACAAGAGAGAGACTTATAAAATCCAATATTCATGTTGCCAGTGATTTATAAGATATTTGACAAGCTCTTGCTGATGAGAATCAGTACATACAATTTGGTATTAGAGAAAAGCACTCAATGGTGCAACAAGTGTCCAGACTGGTTACTGTAATCTAAGGTGATATTGAAATAAGAAAATATGCTCAGCTATCTTCTTGTGTATCCCAATCGTTTGTCAAGGTGTGGCATGTAGTCTCGGGATTTTTCTGATCGGTTTATAAAATCTTGAAATATTACTTAGCTAATCGTTGCTTTTGTGTTAAGTGTGATTAGGATTATTCTAGTCTCAAGAAAATTGCAGTTGGCGTTCCTCAAGTAAAAGTCTTGCCACCGGTACTTTATCTGCTCTTTAAAGGAGGTATTCCAGTTTCTGACAAAACTAATCTGACAAAACGTTTCTGACGATTCTCCTATAATTTCTTTTGGGTATTCAGTAGAATAAGCCAAAAATATGTTACTAAGCTCCATTAATGCAGTGAGTAGCCCAATGAAAAGGTGGAGAATAAAATAAAATGATAAGAAATCGGATCATATTATTTTCAATAATATAACAACCACTACTGTACCAGTAGTAATTGATTCGTAGATTAATCCTTATGCTAACAAAGCCACGTAACCTTGACACTAAATTGAGATGGAAGGCAAACGTAAAACAAAGTGATGAACTAAACATAAAATACAGAAAATGCTGAAATGTTTGAGAATAGATAGTGCATTTTCTGTATTTTATTTTTTCG
>JAGFPH010004269.1:67379-122644 GCA_018207615.1 Philaenus spumarius
TTTTTTTCCCCTAGCAATTCGGAGCTATCCGTTTAGAACAAGCTGCTGCTATATCAGCAAGTTATACAACCTGTTTGGACCTATGGTATAAAATTCTGGGTACCAAGAATAGCAATTTTAATATTAGAGTATTCCGAAACATAGTAAATGTTCCACGGTTTATAAGAAACGACGACTTTCACAAGGGCTTGAAAGTGGATTTCTTCAGAGAAGCAGCAAAGGATAAGCAGTAAAGCATGTTAAACGGCTTCAGCATCATTCTAACAGAGATGCTAGAAGATTGTTAAAAAATTTAATGTGATAAGCTTGATGATATATTATCAGTTGTGATAATAATACAAACTAAAAAAAATACAAAATTAACCTATTAAGATATGTTAATATATATAATGTGCATTTCTTTTCTTTTTTAATACAAAAGTATATTTTCCCTACAATTTACATAATATTACATGTTTAAACTGTATAATTTATGCATATAACTTATTTATAATAGTACAAATCAATTTCTAAATTTGTTTACAATTGTTTATTTATAAATTATTATACAAAAAGTGCTTGTACAATAATGATTATGTCTGACTATTATTAAACGAGTTTTATTATTTTTATTACACAAGTTGCCCTGATTTTCTGTAAACCTACAAATCTAAATTATAGTATTTCAGATATAACTAGATTTAGGAAAAGTTTCGTTATTCATGTGTAAACCTGAAGTACAGTCCTGGCATCATTATTAGATTTACAATGTAGCCAATCTTATGTACATAAAATATATGCACTTTGGTGTTTATCTGATAACAAACTAGTCTGTGAAACCCATAATATGGAACATTAATTTAGTGGCATGAATTAGCGTGCAAAGCAATATTGACTAGATTATATTGCCAAGATAATAACCAAGAATTTTGTTGACGCAAGAAATAAATCTGTAGAAAAAGTTTTCAAAGTTGAGGAGTTTTAAAAGGAAGTAGAAGAACATATCTCAAGGGTTTATCATCTAAAGCAAGATATAATAATTTGACCACGCAGCTGAACCGCTGACAAGAGTTGAGCTAATTTTCAAAATAGGTTTATAAGTTTTAGGGTTTGAAGAAATTATTTTATAAATGTATCTATTCACGAAGTTAAGTTGCTGGATAGCTTTCTATGTGTACGAAATATATTAGTAGAATTTGTTTGCACTTAAGCTTCAAGCTTCTACTCTCGCACTCCTTCGTTCCACTCGCAGTGGAAAAACTCTCAGAGCTTGAACTCCGACCCTTGCGGCCTCTGGTTATGGACTGCTTGTCTTCACTCGCAGAGTACAAACTCGACCTTCAGCCTTGGATCAGAAGACGCCCCCTAGGTAAAATAACCCGCGTATACCGGGTACTTTTATGGTATTTTACGTTTTGATCGATTATGGGAGAACCAAGTTTGCTATAAGGTTGTGTAAAATAATCAAATGTGCAAAATAATGCCTACATTTATTTGTTTGGATAAAACTCTAAAAAAAATAGTTACTTCCTGTCTAAATGGAGAATTGTACTTAGATTTGCTACAAAACACTATTCACCCTCTTATTGTGGAAACACTTGAAAACCAGGTAAATGAAGTAGGCCAGTTAAATTTAGATGCGGATATGCTTTATTTTCAAGAAGATGAAGCTCCTGCACATTATGCTCTTCCTGTACGACAATGGCTGGATGCACACTACCCGGAGCACTGGATCGGTGGAAGAGGATCAATTGAGTGGCCGGTAAGGTCTCCAGACCTAACACCTTTAGATTTTTTTTGTGGGGTCACTTAAAATCAGTAGTTTTTAAAGCAACTCCCACCGGTATTCAAGACATGGAAAACAGGATTACTGCTGAGTGCAGGGGCTTAACCAAAGAAACTTTTAGAAATTTTATGCAAGAATTTGAATATTTTATTGCATGAACAACAATGGCTACGAATTTGAACATTTGACTTGAAGTTTACAAAGGATTTACAACAGTATTCAGTGAGTAATTTCGTTGTTACTAGCAGTAAGTAGTAGTTGTAATTTTTGTGTAAGAAATAACATTATTGGCTGCTGATACCAAACGGCTTGGCCGATTTCAATATTTTTTTACCAAAATACAGCATTTTTTATGAGTTTCAATTTGAGGTGTCACAAGGTATACGTTGCCATTTCAAAATTTTGACTTAAGGTAAGGGGTTCATGTGGGCGATCACCCACATTTTGAAAATATATATTCTTTATTCCCCCAAATAGTACTATACACTCCCGTTTACAGAATTTTTATAATTGGGCTAAAAGTCTTTTAATACGAGTTTGAAGTTTTCAAATGAACACCCTGTATATGTATATATACATATACATATATTACATATATTATATTTTTCCATGAATATAAACACCCCATGATATCACTCCCGACTTTAGGTCTTACCATATGGGTCACTTCAATAGCTCATTTTTACAATTGAAATTTGCTGACTAGTTATTACTAACCCACTCAAAAAATAAAAATAACATACACTATTTTGTTAATTATTTGTTGTAGATCAATTTAATGTTACTCAGTATAATATGAACAATTCTGAAATAATAAATGGTAGATCAGGAAGCAATTGTTATACATGTGACAATGGTATTACATATATAGCTGTTAACTGATTGGAATCTACTTGAACTCAAATTGGAATGTGCTCCTACATTATCCTAATTGCGATAATGCAATGAGGTAACGATCAATATCTTATTAGGCAAATTACCAAGTACGGTTACAAACAAAAGTTATAAATCGTTCTTTAAATTGAAGTAAATTAAAATCCAAAATATAGTCAAGTTTAAATTAATTTACAAATTAATTTCTTATTGATCAAATCGTTTATTTTACATCTGAAGTAAGTATTTTTTCTGTGCAATAAATTTTACTAACATTAGTTTGTTTAGAGTGTATTATTATTACTTTCACAATTTTATTATAATTATTTAATTACTGTCAAGTTTTAAAATATTTTCAAGTTCTAATTAGGTAAAAACGATTGAAGGGTAATAATGCCTGTGGTATATGCAAACCAAAGATAAAGTGTTGCAAGGTTTAGGATTTGTACTTGCATTATTCAAGAGGGATATACAGACAGTGTAGACGTTTTGTTAAGTATATAAGCTTAGCTTTTACTTTAAGTGTCAGCTCAAGACAAATATACAGTATGTTAGTTTAACTAGAATTAGATTTATATAAAGCCAGGTTTGGCTGAATTTATTAGGAGTTTATGTATTTACCCCGAATAAAATACGAAGCTGTCAACGAGAACGTATAGAAGTTACACTAAAGTATAGTAGTTACACAACAGTATTAAACAATGTAATAACTTAGTTAACAAGTTTGTTTTATCACTCAAGAAATTTATTTCAACCAACTTAAATAATAAGTACGTGTTTTGCAATAATAACAGTAACTTATGTGATTCAACATGTAGCCTATTTATTACCAAGTATTCAAGTAAATATATTTCATACAATAATTAGCAAAATATTAAATATTTATTCATAACAAAACATGAGTCACATTTCCTTTGAGAGTTAGTGATGGTTGAAGAACATTAATTTAGTATTTAGGGATTATGTGATGCTCAAGTACCTTCATTAAACAGCGAAAGAGAATCTAAAGTTACCCCTGAAACATAGACAGCTGCCAAGCAGCTAACAGCAAAACGTTATGTGGTAAAAAGGTGAACCAAAATAGCAACCATATGTTATAAATAATTATAAACTCTATCTGACAAGACATACCAAGTAATTCGATGTTAAGAATTACGTGTTTGTTAAATTATTTATTGTTTTTGTTTAAAGAAATTCTAGTAAATATGATTAATTGGAAAATTTTAAAAATATTTAATTGTTAGATTTACTTAAAATTTTTTTACATGAAAAACAAATGGCAATGAAAAGAGGATCTAAAAAGGAGTAAATTAAATAATCGTCTGGGAATAATTGTCTTTGAAACATTAGTTTTTACCTCTAGTAATTAGTTCTGACAGATAATGCATGAACTTTCAAAATTATTTAACTTCCATCACACATTTATCAACATTTATTATAATATTCTGCTTAAATTGGTTGAGAAATGTAATATGTATTTATTTAAACGAAAATCACGTTTGAATATGTAAGTTCAATTGATATGTTTACATAACAAACAAGCTTAACTCAATATTTCACAAATGGGGTTTTACTAAAAATAATTTAACTACTTTTCTTTGATAAAATATTATTAGCTCTGGACCTGTATTACCAACATGACAAAACAACAAAATAACTTAGTTGTTGGGGGTTGAATTATTAGAAATGTTTTTCAAATAAAATAGATTAGTAAGTAAAAAGTTGATATAATCTTTGGAAATTAACATGCACACAGTTACCTAAATAAAACGAATCTATTTTCTACTAAAACAGTGCTATTTGGGTTAGGTGGAAGAGAGTACTAAATATTCCTAGCCTCGCTCCCTAAACATAAAGTCAATATCAATTATACTTGCTTGAATAGTGCAGCGCATGACGGTGTGGTTTTCTCAAGCAGTGCAGATTACGTAATCAATGCGATTATCTCTCAGGGAATTCTTTGTATTCCAAAAACATGTCAGTAATTCAAAGATCTATTAGACAATTGTAGTCATGCTGTTAGCTCAGTGTTTCTGAAGATAATAGAAAATGTTTTATTATTATTATTATTATTGCAATGGAAATTATTTATTTATTTGAAAAATCCGTTGTTTGTCATTTGAAGATTACTAATAACGTATGCAGTATTAGTGCTTAAACAATAAAGTAATATTAAATGTATTATTAAATATATTACATGTTTTATTGCCTATTATAAATATAATGAATATTTATTATCACCTTTAAAATTAAACTATACAAAACAAGCAATTCTACAAAACAGTATTCGGCAAATCGAAGACAGTAGAGAGCTTCAAATATCACAAAAAGATAAAATACGTTTAAGTTTTCTATTCAAACCAACTTATAGTTTTAATAAACCCAAACAAAGTCTCTAATTTTGTTATGCATCCTCTTTAAGATATTTTTGTAAGGATTACGAGATTTCTACATGAAATAATTTAACTAACAATGCTAAAAGTAAAGTATTAATACATCAAGTTTGACAAACACTGATCATTCATAATAATCACATACATCCCAAAAGTTATTGGAAGTAAACACATTTGAGAATAGTTTATTGTAGCAATACTTCTCATTACTTCATGTGATAATTACCTAACATTGTAACATTGACAGAATAATAAATTGTATCAAAGATAAATAGCATGTATCTAACTAAATTAAATCTAAGTTGTGAAGGCTATGGCCGAGTAGTTCAATTTAGTGGTAACTTGAAAACAATGTAAATTATTAGGAACAGAAAAAAACTGGTTATAACATATCAATGATGAAATTAAGACATCATAAATAAATTTCGTATTCTTTAAAGAAAATATGAATTTGAAACAAAAATATTAGTATTTTAACAAATTCTTTTAAATATGTATTTTCTGCGAAACAATAAAATATATCTTGGCGGAAGAATAATAGTGTTTCATTTTGAAAAAATTGAATAAGTCCCTGTTTAACTTTTATACCTCCTAAATTCTAAAAATATTACATACATACTACGTCGGCTTGCTTTATACCAGCAAATTTATCTACGGTAATTGCATATTCTTCATTGAGAACAGAGTAGTATTGAATTATATTTCCCACCCCAAGTATAATCTACGAATTTAAATACTTTTAAGGCAGTGAGCAGCTTTTATAAAATGGTTTCAGATGGTTCATAGTTTTAATTTATCACATTCAGTACTTTTTTAGATTTATCAAATTTTCATTGTTCCTTTATTATTCGAACATTTTACTTACACTTAAGAGAAAAAGGCATTACAGATTATCCTAAAAAAACTCTTATTATTATTAATACCTGAATTTGAAATCATAGTTGTGTACTTCACTAAATCTTATTTCATTTATTTAAAACTGGAAATAAAGAAAACATAGTGTACAATAAATATCTAGATCCAAACTTAAATGTAAAAAATTATAAGGGAGTGTTAATTTTTGACTTTGAAAGTTTATCTTTTTCAATATTTTTATTTTGTATTTGTTTTTTGTTTTTTTGTTAATTTTTTAAATATTACACTCCTATGTACACATTGCAATATAAATACAAATGCATTAATAGTTTTAAATAATTCCAGAAAATGTTTGTTTAGAAGTTCTAATTAGCTTTATAAAATCACATCGGACAAAACATACTAGTGAAAAATAAATATGTATTAAAACAAATATGTAATTCCAAAAATGTGTTCATAAAAAAAAATTTAATACTGTTATTTACATATATAGATATCACAATATCAAGATTATAATACTAATGTTAATATTAAATAATATTTAATGTAATAATCTACCTTAGCCTGAAACAAATAAAGAAACGAAATTGTGTAAAAATACAAATATTAAAAAAATTTGTTTACTGCAATAGAATTAAAATATACCACAAATCAGAAATATTTATTACAAATATCACTGCACGCCTTACAAAGAACGTAGAAGTATATTACGTATTTATTTAGTATTTTTCAGGAGGAAATGTAAACAATAACTAAACCGAAATATTTTATAGTTTCAACGGAAGAAGAATCCACAGTTTATCAATTTTGTATCTAACAGAATCCAGAATCCTCTGAATGTAATCCGTTCTTTTGAATAATGAATAATTATTGATGATTTTAATTTTGTAAAATTTAGTCTAACTGGAAAACGCGATATAGTACTTCACAATAAAACAGTCAAGCTGATATATTTTGCTTTCAGGTTAGTTCTATATTTAAAAGTTAAACGATAATTAATATTTGCTAACAATTTGTATACTTCTATAATAATTTATATGAGATAAACTAATAATAATTTTTTATGTTACACTATTTGATTACCTTCTCGTAACTATCCATCTCGAAGTAGCTTCGCATATACTTTCTAAAGCATAACTCTTACTATACCAAACATGGCCATAACTCGCATTTATTTAATAATTTATCACTATACATTTTGTGCCATGAAATTAAATAGGTTCCCTAATAGATGAAGTAATAAACAGTGACTGACTTCATTTGTATTTGTTTGTACTTTATTACAAATTGTTTTAATTATTTGTAAGTGGAGGTTTACCCATGGGCGGATCCAGCCGGGTTTAAAGGAGGGGGCTGTTTCCTATTATAGAATAATTTTTTCGAATACAGTGCTTGAAAACGTCTTTTTAGACTATTTCACGAGCACCCATTTTTAATAGGAATTAAGGATTATATGCTTTACCCAAAATTGAAATTTTATTATAAAAAATTGTAGAGAATAAATCATAGAATTGAACTATATACCGTACTTGAAAATTTTAAAAAGCCTTATTCTATAAACTTATTTCACTTTGTATCACTAAATTAGCAAATTAAACAAAATTCTCACAAACGTACTCAGTAGGCTATACAGTTCCAGCCCGACAGGAAAAGATAACAGTTAACGCGCTTACAGAGTTGAAAATGTCCGCCCACATATTTCACGGAAATACCCGAATAGTCTCGGAACAATAAACGATTTTTTATTGTATAAAACGAAAATATAGGAACTTGCACTTCAAACCAATATAAAAATCATTATACAAATATATCGATTTGTAATAACTACATCGATTGCAAAAAGTGCTTTCTCATTGGTTAAAACGTTCCAATTGCAAGGATTTACAGAAAACTTAATTCCTAAAAAACTATAAGATTGATGAATGATTAGAAGATCGCGGTATCTTCTACGAATCCAAGTCTGGATTCTTCTGCATTTGCTTGTGTTTTCTCGCGCGGCATCAGTTGATTTAGACAACTACAATATTACAACGATGACTACATAATAATTATGTACATATAGGTTTTAGAAGAAATTTTTAAATACAAAAATTAAAGTTTAAAACATTTCCTTTCCATTTTTTTTTTTTTTTTTTTATTTACATTTGATAATATTTAGTCGATGAAATATTCTATACAAGTTGTGTTGTCTAAGACTACTCAATTGAGCAGTCTTCCACTTAGATGATTAAACCAAAAAAATATAATAACCCAAAGGAGGGGGCTGCGGCCCCCCCCCCCCCATATCCACCAATGGGTTTACCATTATTTTGAACTTAAAAGTAAAAAATAATAATATAAAAGTTTTAGCTTTAGTTTTTAATAAATAAAACTTCTATCTTATTAATATTCAAGTACCAGTATAAAGTAAACATAATTTAATGATTTACATAATAGTCTCCATTGTAATTCCATTATCTTTGGAATTTTGTGTAACCAAATAATTATACAATAACTGCAATGATAATTAATCTAATTTTAAACGAAGTTTTAAATAATTATTGATTCTGACTTTCAACTATATGTCCATCCCACAGAAAACAACTTTTAACTGAATGCTTACTTCATGAGGGAAACCGGTCGCCTAGAAATATTGTCTTTTTAAATTTCAGAATATCAATCCTTATTTTAAATTGATGAAATTTATCTTATTAGTAGTCATACAAAATTAAACCAATACATAAACCAATGTACCAATGAACTTAAGCTTGTATTTTATAAAAATATGTCCTAATTAAATAGAAAAGTATGTTTTCAGCAAATATAACAAATATACACAAGTGCAAATATAAACATAAATTGTGTTTAAAAATGTGTTAATTTATGCACAAAAGTAAAACAATTAGGTAGTAAATAACATAATGTGTAACGACAACAAAACATTTAATGAAAATAAAAATAAAAAAATATGTTGTAAATAATTTGACATTTATCTCTTATGAAAACATTAAATCAAACCATATCTATTTAACTTACTAATTTAAAGGAAATATATATAATAATTTATTAAGATAGTGTTTTTATAGCCTACTTATAGGAAATAGCCATCAAATTAATCGTGACAATCTCTTCTAAAAGTTTCTCTGATAATAACACTAAATCATTTGTTCTACAACTTTTATTATTTTATTTGTTCCAAAATCAAAATTTCACTCTTTTAAAAGGTAAATTATAAACCTAAACATTTTCCATTTTCAGAAGATAAGAATTACTATACAAAGAAATATTTTATCCGTTCTCTTCATACAATATCTAAAACACTGTGTACACTATGTGGTGTATGTAAAATATATTCATACATGGTTTACAACGTTTTGTTTACATAAGAATAGATATTATCAACTTTCAATTACCAAATGTATTTTCATCATAAAGTGATGGTACTAGGATCTAAAATTATTTTATTTTACTAGGGCAAACAATTATTTTACGAAGAAAACTTTGCGGCTTTTAAAATTAAAATCTTAAAACCAAGATCTAACACCAAAAACATCTACTTTGGGTACTAGTGATGAAATATAATATACTGGTGATTATAATGAACGCGTACGTCCGCAAAGCGACTCTTTATTGTATCTAAAAAAGTCAGCTAATTCAATAATCAGCTGACTTCATTATGGCACTAGGACCAAATGTATTGTAAGTAAACAATGCCTTGCAGTATTTAAAATTGCAACAGCTAGCTGTAACGTCAAAAGTTTCAGCTGTTTTACAACTGATAGTAGCCACTGTAGAGCATAGGTTAATCTCGTTTAAAATTTGTAAAACTATAAATAGTGTAATTTAACTAAGTGTTTTATTGTGCGATAACATCATAAACAAAACGTACGATGTTTCCGTTGGTCAACGAAAACTCTTTTCAAGTACCCGAAGAAATATTAAAAGAAGCGCAAACAATTACTCAAAATTTACTTCGTAAAAGTATGAAAACTTTTGTGTTTGGAAAAGGCAGAAAAATGTGAAAACTGTGGGATGATGTTGTATTAGTTTACTTATTTGAGAAGGCATAACATGCAAATCCATCCACTTTAATTTTTCTAAATGTTTAAGAAAACATTGATGCATCAAAATTAAAAAAGATGTTATGCCTTTTTTTAAACCTCTAAATGTCGACTATAAGTCCAAAATGACTTAACAGTAGATTGTATGTCCAAGTTCATACTAGATCATCTTTACCAACAATAGTTGCCATCGAAAGTAATTTTGTCTTTTGGAATTTTTGGATAATATAGGAGAGACGCTTTTTTCACTTTGTAATTGGGTGACCTACATGATAGTGGAAATTTTTTTACAATTTTTCTAAGAAGAGGAAAACTAATAAAGCTTTACAGTTACAAATTAAGACGGCCCATTCAACTAGTGTGATTTGTTCAGAAAGTACAAAGCCTTACGGCCACCTAATATGAAGAGTAACAGATTATTTTTATACATTTTAGGTATTTTAGCCTCCGGAATAGGTTGTACGAATAATAATTTAGGTACGTAAATTATTATTAGATTATTTTTGGCTACTGAAACTATAAATGAATTGTTCAGAATATCGGATGCCATAAGTGCTGTATGAAGAATAATTGCTAAATTTATAAATCTAAATCTAACATAGGTTATTCGATCCTATGTTGGTCAAAAGGCCGGGAGGCAATCTTCTCACTTTAGAGAGACATGGAGGGCGGCAATCATCCACTATAGAGGAAGACTACTTTGAAGATTCAATGTCCAGAAAATTTGAGGTGTACCGTAAGTTATTTGGAATAGCAAACAAGATCGAAGATGGAGGAGAGATAACCAAAAATGACCATGAGAAAAGTGAAGTTAATAATGCGGATAATAACTGTATACTATTGACAGTATAATTAACCCTAGAACCGGCATAATGTACCGTCACTCCAACACATTTCTAACGAGTGATTGTATTGAATATTTGACCCACTAAAAATCTTAAAATCTGAAAAAGATAAACACAATTGGAAAGGTAATGTTTCAAACTTTAATTGTTGTGCATACAATTTCTTTCTAAAGCGTGTATTTACGTACGTAATCATCGTTACAGTTTATTAGTTTTCTACAACAAACTCGCCTCCCGAATATTCACCGGATTTCATCCTAAAACGCAACGAAATAACTCATATTTCTTCTCTCTCTACAGCCCGCCCAGTACTTCTTCTAAATTAAACCTAGACATCGTTGGATTCATCACAATATCCTCTGAGTAAAACAACCATCCAATCAAAAATCGAACAAATAGTTCTAAAGTTGTGTGGCGTTTTAAAGACCCTTGCAATTGGTCAGTTTTCCAACCAATAAACAGCCTTACTTATTACACGTGATATCTGTGAGACCAAAATCTATTTTTAGACATATTTTGGTATCTTTGTAAACATAATGCTTCAAGCTAATATTTCCTGTAAACCAAATATGTTTTGTTACAACAGTTCGTTGTGTAGGGCCATGGGAAAGTGACTGTTATTACGTTCTCATCTGGCGTTAAAATTTAATTTCAAACCTAACGTACTTTTATAACATTGGTAGACATAGGAGTATAAATTGGTATTTGTGTTTGTAATAATACTTTTGCGATAGCCTTGTTCACTAACGATACAATTCATAATTACTAATTAGATAATACAACTCTTTCAAACCACTAAAACACGAACAAGTACTACATATAAGATCTTTTCTTTTGTTTTTCAAATTATAATTCATAAACATGTTTTTCAGCTTATTACTATCAAGCGTCTGAGAGACGCCAACAAATATTCTCCCTCAATTTCCCTCCCATATACCTTCCCCTAGAATCCGCTCCTACCTTTCAGTCGGGAGCTGCTCAGTGCTACGCCAAGGACGTGCGAGTTTTGGATTGATATTTTGTGCGTAATAAGTACCGAACGTCTATTAGACGCTACTATAGTATCTAAGTTATTTTTCTGTTTACGTGGAGACGTCCCTTACACGCTCTATAGTGTAAAAGTAAATTTTTATTTTCCGAAACGTCTGTCAGACTCCTAATAGTTTACACGTAACTATTTTGTGTGTTTTTTTATTTTGTATTGTTTTTTTCCTTTTTTGTGATTAAAATGTCTACAAAGAAAGGGAAATTGCCTTCGTCTAGTGTATTTTAGCTAATCAGTTAATCAATATCTCTAACTATAATAAATTGTTCACAAAATCTGCAAACATTTATATTAAACAACTAAATTTATTTATAAATTAAAAATCTATTTTTAGTAAACAAACAATGACTTTTAGAAATTAAATACTGTCACACTTTACTGGATGTAACTGTTGTTGTGCAAAGTAGTTTATGTACTTTTTTGGGAAAATTATAGAAAATAATAAATTTAAAATATATACACAAGGATGTGCAGGTTTATTTAAAATATCTATTAACTGTTAAACAAATAATAACAATGATTAAAATATTACAGTTTAATGAAACCTAATCCTTCAATTACACAAAGAGTGAATCATAAAAGACTCAAAAACTTTGTAAAAAAAAACATAAATGTACTTAGGCTATTCCACAGCTGGTGCCATTTTGTTACTAAATATATATTACAAAAATGTTGACTCAAGTTGTGTGTAGTACCGAATCTCACCGTTTGTTGTTTAGTATTGCCTACATTCACTGGTACCGAGCGTATTCGCTGTATGTTTTTATTTGAATAATCAAAGTTAGCAACAATTTGTTAATTTAACTTTTTTACCTTGTATGGCAAAGAAACATCCAGTGTTCTTATTTATTAATGGCATTAGTGTTTTGTTGAAACCAGCTGTTAAGTAAGCCATATAGGCTTACATCAGTACGTTTCATTGCAGAAAAAAAAAATAGTGAACCTAGATAAATTTTGAAAAAAGTTATTCCCACATATAGACGAGGTGGACCAAAATACCCTCATAAACTTCTAGCAAGAAGGTGTACCATCGCACTGCCTCACTGAAGCCCTGGATGGATTTATTCACCTATATGATTAAATATTTTTAATCATTTTATTTTTTATTTTTTTTATCTTGGACAGTTAATTTAGAGAATTAATAATTTACTGGATTAGTTGGTATCATATGTGACGCAGTGTAAGGTGTAAGTGTTTCTTCATACTGAAGAAAACAATCTAGATAACATATCGCACAGTGATTCTACCTAGCAAAGACTCCGAATTAATTATATTAAAATGTTTCTATTATGAACTTACATCTCTATTTTCTTACTAATCAAATATCCCACCATTCAAAGTACATGATATAAATTAAATGTACGATATGAAGATGTATATCAATTTTTACTGACACGTTAACTGCATTAGTTTTGTAAAAATTTCTTAAATATTTATGTATCAAATATTATACTAATGTAAAATCTCGGTCTTTGAAAAACTAAAACTAATAAAAAAACTCGGTCTTTTATAACTAACTAAGTGACAGAGAAGATTTAAATATTTGAATGGTGTTTTTTTTTTTAAAGATATATATGTTTTTTAATGTTTTTACAACATAGCAGCACAAGAACGGTTATAAATCCAACATTAATAGTACAGTATTTGGAAAGTATTTTACTATAATAAAACACTTCCAAGTTTAGACTCAGCTGAAACACCAAAAAAGGGTTTTAAAAGATCAATAATATTATATACCATTTTCTAAACCTGTTTTTTTATTGACATTATTAATAACTGCAACGATTTGAAAAACTTATTAGTTAAAATTCGTGTTCTAAGTATGTTTAAAATTAAGATGTGTATTCCACAGAAGTACAAGAATGGTTAGCTATAACTCAAAAATGCTTCTCCAATTTTAAAAAAAAGAAGAAAATGAGGTCGTTATAGAAAAGAAACTTTTATCAGTAAAAATAAAAAAGTTACGTTACTTATGCCTTAAAAACTACAGAATTTATTTGTATTTCTAGTTTGATTGATCTACTAAAAAAAAATTGTATTTAAATATAATTTACATCTGTAACAACTTTGTACACAAAGTTATAAAATATATACGTTGTTACTAAATACACATGGTGTCCCACGAAGAAATGGAAAAACTCTCAGGACTTGTTCTTCAGGTGAAAATAACAAAAAAAAGTACATATGAACATAGGACCGAAAACTCTTCGTTTCCCAGATATCCGCCATTTTGTTTTTTGTGCAAAATAATTCATATCTAGAGAACGGTTTGACTAATTTAGTTCAAACTTGGCATGAAACTTAAGCTAACAATGATATATCTCAAGAAAAATAATCGATACTATCGAATCTTGCGTTTCAAAATGGCGGCTGTTTGAAAATTTCAAACCTAAATAACTCAAAAACTGTACATTTTAATGAAAAATGTCAAGACACTTTTTTTGTAGTCCAAACCGCTTGAAACATCTAAAAATACTATTCAACAATAATGGCTTTCATTGTTTTGGGCCCTTTGACTATTTATATTTATGACCTTGCTATATCCGGATTTTTCCATATCTTGATCGGCCGGTCGGCACATTAGTCGGAATATGTACTGTATTTGTTTATTTATGCTACACTAATTATGTAATTCTCTGCTTAGGAGTTAAAGTTAAATTTGTTCCATAAAATATTTAGAAGTTTTACAATAACTTTGAAAGGATTGAACACTGTGCCTGTCAAAGGTGGTATATAGTTGTTACTTTTAACCTATATTGTTTTACTCAATTTTCTAACTATTGCATTTATTAATTTTTTTTTAACATTTTAGAACATATTTAGAAGATTTTCATTACATTTTAACAGATTCGATACCATGCCTACTAAGTAAAGCCCTCAATTTTATATTTCCACGTCAATCGCTAAGGGTTGCTGTTATAAATCAGTACCATGTCAAAAAATATAGTCAAAGATTTTTAAATAGTTTGAATGAGCTCAATATTGTGGGCAATTTATTTTTTGTTCTGCGTCTTCATTTAAGTCATCCCTTGCAATAAGGGTTGGACCAATAAAAAGCAATTAAACAATAACATTAGAAATAATTTAAAAACCTTATAACCATTTGAACTGGATCACTGGCTCACTTAGTGTTTTCAAAGGAAAATGTGTTTTCTATGACTTCATTTTGTAGACTTTATCTAATAAAGGGAGTGTTGAATGTATGTGTTTTTAAACTAACATTTTCCCATCTTTAAGCTAATGTTAATGATTGGTATGTAGATATAAAATAAATGGATTTAATATTTTGTATATTAATATATCTGTAGTGATTTTTCCGGTTTAAAAATACCTCCCCATTGGCCCAATTTTATTTTTTAGAGGACTTAGAAGATCATATGAGAGAGAATCATATGTTGAGAGAGAGAATCATATGTACACTATTTTGTGTATATATTCTCTTTTTATTTGACTAGGTTATTGTTGTCGAATAACATTGAAACGTAAAACTAGGTAGAAATTTTCTTTACGTAACACTATGAGAAAGACTGTAACTCGTAATTTTTTCAAAATTTACCAAAAATCAGACCTATACTTTAAAACAACGTTTTTAACACAATTTTGAAAGCAATTATAATTCACATAATTGAATATATTTATTGTTGAAAAAATATGATTTTACTGAACTTTTAGAAATTACTTAAAGCTGAGTTTGTACCTTAAAAGAACTTACAAATTGTAATAAATAAAAAACTTCATAGATATAAGACAAAATAAAAGTCTAAACGAAATATTATAATTCACATAGTTAAATAACTTTATTATTCTAGAAAATTATACCTAAAGAAATTTTTTAGAAATTATATACATTTTTTAAGAATTAGTTGTTTTTTTAGTGACACATGTAGACATTTGTATATTGTTAAACTAGGTCGTATTAAACGAATTTGGATCAAACTGAGATGAAAACCCTCCAAATGTTGTACCTATCTTAGAATAAAACTGCTTGAAAATGTTTACTGATTCTCAAGTTACAATACTAAAATACAACCTGTCAGTCAGAAAGATTTTATAATTCATTAATTTTGTACTGCCTAGACTCTTACCTTTGTGCTCATTGTAATAACACAGGAAAAGGCTGTCTGAAACCACTACTGTATGAACCATTACGTATTGAAACGCTACCCTAGGTAACTGCCTCTAAGACATAAACTCGCTTGTCTTCGAATACCATTTTAGTTGTTAGAGTTGGCTGACCATTTCCTTTTCTGTTAAATATAAATTATAACACCAGAATAGTACGTCCAGCAAATGGGGTAGGTAACAATGTGGTTTAGTTTAGCAGGAATTGGTAATGGGGGAATTACCATAAATGCATTTGCTCTGGAAATTCTTGCACTGCTTTAAAGCCTCCATTAAGCTTGCGGTGGATCGTACCCATCAATAGTATAGTTACGGCTAATTAGGGTTAAGTAATTAATACATCTGTTTTACATTACTGTTAGTGGTTATTAATTGTTTAGTCATACTATGTTTCAGAAATAACTTTCAAATAATTGTACATCAACACATATATTTTTCTCAATTCATAATTGTGTCAATATTTAGTCGCATCGATGTACTTAATTTATTTGATATAAACGTTGTATATTTCGTTTAAGTTATTGTTTACTGCTTATTTAACATAAAACACTAATATAAAAAATAATAATAAATAAATAAATAAGCAAATTGTATAATGTGCAATGTGTTAAAAGATATTGATATACATTTTCTGCCGTCCAGGACAATCAAGCAATATAGAAATCAAGCGAATTCATAAATTAAAATATAATAATAGGGAAGAATAAGGACTAACATATTTCGGTTTTACTATTTTATAGAGTCAAAACATATGTAAGGAAAAATAGTTGTATTAGTTCATGCAACCAAACATACATTTTATTGCTGAACACTGTTTTATTTTACGTACATGGACAGATTTAAAATTGTTGTATATGACACAAAAAGGCGCTTTATTACTTCCATAACACCTAATGATGTGGTATTCCTGTACTTTTAACAGCTCTATAAAATATAAAACCTGCATAATGCGAGTGTTTATTAACCCTGGATAAAGAAATCAAACATAGATTGTATTTGTCGAGATGTAGATTATAAAAGTCTAGTAAAAATAATTCACATGTGTTTTCCCATAGTAAAACGGTTTTTTTAATTCCCTACACCTTTTAATGGATAATGATTATAAATCTATTTATATTCACCATTTGATGGTATAAGATTATCAGAAATAAAACTACCTTACTGCAAATTTATAAAAAATTTTCGATTATTTCTTAAGAATTATATAAATATACGGAATAAAAATATTTGTATTATGAATTAACAAATTCTATAATTTTTATAAGGCAGAACTAAGCAGAGTTCAAAGTTTAAAGCTAAATTACACTTATATAAAATGTATGTTTCAATTATTCAATTTTAATAAAATAAGATATTAAGGTTAAACCTGAATATAAACATTGTTAACCAAACGGAATACATTACATTAGAATTAGAATACATTGCATACATAGTTGGCCTATGAGTAAAACTTAAAAGTCATTTATTAATTACAATGAGACTTACCAGTCAAGATTATAGAACGTTTTCTTTTTTTAGAATGTGAAATATATATTTATATATACATATAATTTTAATTAGACAACTGATTTGGTGTTGCAAAACATTTAAATAATATACATACACATATTAGTTGGAGATGTTTCATGAAAAGTAGTCTTAGGTTCTGTTAGTAAAAATTACTTTTAGTTTCCAATAAAAACCGAACAATCAAACACCAATCATAAGAATAAGAATTGGTCTCACAATAATAGAACTCATTATTCGGGCAATTTTTTATAATATTAAAAAGTACATTATTTGTGTAAACTCAAACTGAGGTGCACAAATAAAGGAAATTTTTGTTAAATTAAATGGCAAAAAAATATTTATAATTATTGGTTTTAAACCATCATCTATTTATATCATTACAAGTCAATATACATTTTTTTAAGTTAATTTTATAAAACTAATAATTGAAATATAATAATTTAAAATTTGAACTTAAGAAATTTAGTAATTCAATTGTTAAACTAATTTAGATTTTTAACACGTTTCTGTACTTTTTATTTTCTGCAGAGGAGGCAGAATACAATGGACAACAGGTTCAAGAGAACAAGGGATGCAAAACTTGTTTTAACTTTTACTGAATGAATGTTCAATGAGTGCTGTGGTGCATTTAAACAAATTTTAAATACTGAGTCTTCATTTTGTTGAAAATGTATTGTGTTTATCATCACAGTTAAATGGTGTACATTTCGGTAACCAAGTTACCATCATCGGAGGATTCTAAATCAAAAATCCTAAGATTTTATGAGTTTGGATTTAGAACCCTTCGATGATGGAACTTGGTTGAAGGTACATCAGGGAATTATAAAAATATATATATAGCCAATATGTTTTCACCGGTGTATTTGTGTTATGCTATTTACCGAACTTTTGTTTGAGGACTCGGTGTTCAATATTATGATACAGAATGGGAAATTTGATTGTATTATGATTAATATAGGTCCTTATACTGGCAGCACTTTATAAAAACAAGAATATGCCTGATTTGCACTTCGTGTAATCTCAAAAACTTGCAGCTATGCCACAAATAAGACCGAGTATTATTCTTATGATTCACTTATTATCCTTACTTAAACTTCAGATATGGTTTAGCCATTTAGGATAATTCTGCAGAGTCCATAAATATTTTATGTGTAAAAAAAATAGAATAATTTGTAGTTTGATCTATATACAGACTGTCCCAAAATTCCCGGACCGGTTTAATAACTCCTAAACGAAACTAGCTACAGTAATAATATTTCAGACATGACTCCTGGCTACAAAAAACTATTTTTTGAGTTGTTAGTCACTATTGCCCCTGCCCCCAAAAACCAATTTTGGGGGGGGGGGGGTTGCCCCAAATTTTTAAATGTAAACCCCTATCGAGTGACCCATCATTTTAAAGGTCTCATTGAGTTAATCACAACAGCGCAAACCCGAGGTCGATATATTGCTCCTGTCCAAAATGGCTGAACTTTTAGTGTTTCTTATGGTCATGTAATTTAAAATTGACTCCCATTGGTTGTATTAAACATTTTTATTATTTTAAAACAAAGTAAACACACGCACAAAAGAGTTTAACGTATAAAAACAAATTTGTCATACTTGGTAATAATAACAAAATGTTTAACTTTACACTCAAAAACAAAGTTGCTTACCAAAGATGATATCCAGGGTTTAGAGTAAGTATTCGAACTGCTTTCCTTCCACAGTCACGCAGTGTGCTAGTCTGTAATAGTGATGCTGTACTACATTCTATATCATTTCCCCCGGTATTTTCTGAGCTGCGTATTTACTTTGTATACGATACAAAATGTTCAATTTTAAATTACATGACCATAAGAAACACTAAAAGGTCAGCCATTTTGGACAGGAGCAAGATATCGACCTCAGATTTGAGCTGTTGTGTTTAACTCAATGAGACCTTTAAAATGATGGGTCACTCAATAGGGGTTTACATTTAAAAATTTGGGGCAACCCCCCCCCCAAATTTGGTTTATGGGGGCAGGGGCAATAGTTACTAACAACTCAAAAAATAGTTTTTTGTAGCCAGGAGTCATGTCTGAAATATTATTACTGTAGCTAGTTTCGTTTAGGAGTTACTAAACCGGTCCGGGACTTTTGGGACAGTCTGTATATTCATTTGGAGATGTTTAAAAAAATATAAATTTTAACCCTGCTATTTATTTATATTTTGAACGTTTTGATTTATTTTAAATCTAACAAGAGTGGGGTCAGTCAAAACCAACATGGATATTCCTTCCGTCAGCAAAACTACAATATCCAATTCATAGACTGAAGGTGTTTGAACATAGGGTTTATTATTCGGTTTTAAAATTGTACAATGAACTGCCTCATTAATTGAAAGAAATTAATTCTTAGTTAAGAAAAAGATACCTCACCGAGCGGGAATTTTAGAATTTTAGGCATTGATTTTAGGTCCTTGAGGCTTTACCAGTGTTGCTTTGTCTATAACCACGTATTAAATGCTTTTATATTTTTTTATCTTGTATATTTTACTGTTCAAATTAATTCAAACTATTGTAGTTATTAAAATGTTAATATATCTCGTATATATGGGGCCTAAGTGCATGACAGCTCATATGAATATTTGAACGTTACTGTACTGTGTAAGCCGTGAATGTGGCAAATAAATAAATGAACCAATTATTAATAAAAGAAAGTATTTATAATGGAGATGAGAAAGTGTAACGATTGTTTATATACCAGCCAAAATAATTTCAAACAAAGGTCAAATTTGGTTTGTTATGTGAGTCTGCAGAGAGGGGTGATTTAGTGACAGTACTGTGTCCTGGGAAACTGTGTACCCCTTATTTCCTATTTCTAAGTTCAATAAATGTTGGGACTATGTTAAAGTAAGCTTCAGAGGGTCTCTAGAATCAGAAATGCTACTGTAATTTTAAATTTACTGCAGCAATTTATCAAAGATTAAAAATTTTCTACTAAAAACCAAACTATTTTACTCAGGGATAACTATGAAACCCATGTCTAATTGAGGCAGTTATATCGAAATCATAACAAACAAAAAACAAACACAAAATGTGTTGACATTTTGTATGATCCTCCCATGTTATACCCATAGATTGCAACCCATATACTAAGGTACTAAGGCCTATTTGAACGGTACTTCAAAGTAAGCATGTATCATAAAGATCGGTTTTGTCTATCCATTTGCGTGTTCTATATCTAATATTGGTTCAGGATTTTAACATACTGTTGTCGATTCATACAACAGGAATTATCACAAGTATGATGACTTCACTGTTGCAGTGGTTACTGATGTTAAACTGCCATCAAAGCCAACGTTTAAAGGTATTCAATGTACCGATGTAAACGAACAAGCTGGGTCTAATAAAGTAGGCCTACTTGTTATGAACTTAAAATACTATCGACCAAATCCATCATCTGAGCCACCAGTTCCTCCAGAACTAATCACCACAAGCTATTCGCCTAAAGTCATCCATTGATATGAAAAGAGGACTAAAGCAAAGAAAAGAAAAGAAAGCCTAAATAATTAGAAGCCCTAAACTTATACCCCTGTAAAAATCAGAATATGAAGATTTTCGCTAAAAAAAAACTATAAGGAAAAAAATATTCTTCTGCAAAGAAGAGAAGATTTGGTGAGGAAGAAAGATGGCAAAGTAAACTGCAACTTCTAAGCCCACAAAGGGCAGTTTCACACACAACTACGGAATGAGAGCTCTCCAGAAGAAAACTGTGAATAATTAGAATAAAAAAATGAAGACAATTTGTTGAATCAAATGTAATAGTGTAAAGTAACGATATATGTAAAATAGAAACTGATTCTCCCTTATAAAGTTTAAGACTACGTTTGAATTAAACTATATGGGGAAAAGTCTATAGATTTTACCTATGTTGCTAGTATTTCAAAGTTAAAAATTAACAGCTTCGAAATTAAAAATGAGCAAAGTTGATCAGACAAAGTAAATTAGGTATACATCTTTAACGAAATGAAGATTGAATTTACAAAGCAAGTTCCAAACACGTTGTAAGAAACTTTACAAAACTAGCAGGGCACGGTAGTACAAAAATTAAAACTTACGAAGTTAAGATTTTTCAGATGATAATAAATTTTTTGAAGCCGTTGGGAATATATAGGCGTATTCTAATAATGATGTTGATGGTTTAAAATAAATAATTACAGAACTAACTAGCATATATTAGGTTCACCATTCATAAAATAGCCATTTACTGTTTAACATAAAAAATTGTATTTTTATACTAAAACACAATTTTTACCTTTAGTTGTCAATAAGTTTTTTTCCAATAAAACATTTAAAATTTGATATATTTTTCTTTATTGCACTCTTTTTAAATTTTTTCCTGTATACCTGGGTTTTTGCCTCATAATACCATTGGTTAGGTTAGAGTGGGAGAACCTGCAAAGGTTAGGTGTAAAATTATTAACAAATTTATATTATAAACCTGAAATTCTTTAAACAATATATGAAATGTATACAAGGATGCTACTTTTGGAGATATAAAAGTAACAATATAATTAAATTTAGAATTTAAAATTATCAAATGTATAAAGATTATCTATTTGCTGTTATATACATAATATTATTAATAGTATAATTGATTAATAGTAATATGTGCCTTCCCGGTCTCCACTATGGTTACAAATATTAAATCTAACCTACCTTTTGACTATAGCTAAATTGTAAAATTTAATACATTTATTTTGTATTAGATTATTTAATTTAATAATTAATTTACTGACTGGGTATGGACGTTTAAAGCACCACATTGTAAATTATTGCATATTAATTTAACTTAAAATATAAATATAGGTATTATATTATTTTTACAAATAGTATTATCCATTGGTTGTACTATTATTTAACTATAATATTTAACCAGTCTAAAATAATATTTCTTACTTGACCACATTAAAGTCAATATTATTTTGAATATGTTTAGCTAAAATGTATTCAAATTTATATATTTTACAATATTACAAAATAAAATTAAGTGATATTTATAGGCTATACACAATAATACAAACCGAATTATGTTTTATGTGTTTTTAAATGATTTGTATACCTCGAAATTATTCTACTTATAAATTACGATATTCTACTTTCCGTTTGTAGTTGAAATTAACTATGTAAAAAGTTAATAAATGTGCAAATAGTAATTGGATTTAGCGTATATAAAAGTTCAATGTAATAAATAAGCCAAGTAAACGTTAGTATGTTTCTACAATTCATTTCTTGGTTTTAAATCAACAATTTTACATACATTTTCATTTCAACTTGTATTACTTTTAAAATAATAAATCCAAAGAAAATGGAAAATGTTTATGTTGTTTTTTTTAAGTGCATAACTATTGACTCTACTCTATTTTTAAAAACAAAAATTGTATGATTAAAAATATTATGTTTAAAAAAAAATATATTGATTATATCTAGGAAATATAACAATGGGCAAACCAGCATTATAAATAGTTAATGACTGATAAAAATGCATCAACTATGTATAATCATAAAATTCGTATGCATTGATTATAAAATGTAAACCATATATTGTTTCATTCAACTGTGTATATTTTATAAATCAAGTTATTTACAAAACAGTTTTGCAATAAAATAAAATTGTCGCGTTTTTAACAACCCCTCTCCGTGATTTCCCCGAGCGAGAGATCTTCCGTTTCCGGAATAAAAATGGTGTTTCTGGTACTCGAGTTCAACCAGAAATATTTATTGCCAATGCAATTGATATACTTTTCCTTTCGTTCATATATCACATGATGTGTTACAATATTTAAAATACTAAATTAAACATAACAAACTGAATAAATGGGATAATAGTTGTTCGTTTTGTTTATTCTATAAATATTTTATTTAGTTTTATTTCCGATGTTGGTAGCTTTTTAGTACGCGTTATGGTTCTTCTACTATGAACAACCAGATAATATTTTTCAAGGGGTTTTAATGTAATAGTTTCTAAAACGGTATTAAAAAACTGAGAGACTCTAACTTAGTGAGATTTTTGGCACAACCATTTTAGTTTAAATTAAATAAAAGTGTTTTCCCTAGCTATTTACCGTCAACCAAGTCTCATTTTAAAGAAGAGAATTTTCGAACATAAGATTAATACAGTATTGAAAGCAAACACGTCACACCGTGTGTGATGCTCACATAAATTTAAAATTAAATCTTATTGGACCACCATATAATAAATTAAATTTAGTACACTATTTTTTAGCGAGGCGTTAGGCCAGAAATTGTTGAAGTTTGTTATGAATTAATTTCTAATTACAAATTTTAATAACTAAATTGATTTACATCTAGAGTACATATATAGTCTAAAATAAGGGCAAACAGTAAATACATGTATTAATTCTAAATATAGTTTCTGCAAGGATATTAAACAACGCATACATTTCAAGTTAAAGTGCATGAAAATTAAAAATTTTTAAATGGTATAACATAAACATTTTATTTCGTCGTTAAAAAACTTGTAAGCAAAATAATTAAATTTTAGTTTGAATTATTTCTTTTTTGAGAAATTATATAAGTTATTCACACAGTTCACGATAAAGGACGTAGAATCATCGTGTGTGAACTGTGTGTGTTTTATATTTTAATGTGTTTCGAGTACAGTGTTTGAAAATGCGATTAATCGTGAAACAGCTGTAGCACGTTTCTTAAAGTAAGAATTGGATCAAGATGACTGTAAGAAACACAAATTTATTAATTTAAATTATATTTATATAATAATTTCCATACGTTATATTCTTAATAATATTATTATTCCATTAATTATAGCTAATGTTTTATTATATACTAACAAGTAGTAGAACATATTGTATGAATAGGAACCTCTTGAAAAACTTTTTTTACCGACCCTGTTGAAAATTGGAGTAATTTTGCTATTAGAGTAATTGAATGATAAGAAACCTTCCATCTCCATTCTACTCTATATTTCTTTGAAATTCCACACCCAGTCAACGGATTCGAAGGTGGATGTGAACGCTTGTTATCCCAACAGCGAAGACAGATAAAATGTCTATGGAAGACAACCCGTAATATAAATAAAATCATAGAATCATGAAAGATGTGTGTTGAAACATGATGTGCCTACGGGTTAAACCTACAGCGGTGAGTCCACACACCGATTTCATTCGTGTAAAATCCTGTTTGGTCTGTAGGCCTACTGGTCGTTCGGATTGTATTGGTGACCACTGACCAATGACATAGTCAGAAGTGAGAATGTCGCACATGTAGTTGTTGAAAACACAGATACCACCAAAATACTAGGGACTAATACCTCTTTTGGAAGGAGTACCAAAACTGTGAGATCAACTGTCAAAATAGGAGGAAGCCCCTTAACTAACCTACCTAAGGATCGTCGGGAAGATCTTAATTCATCGAAAGTTAACTATGAAGAAACAAGAAGTGAAAAAACTAGCGACACCAAATCACAAAAATATCGGTACGCATTAAAATATCAGAGCAATTGTGGAAGGATTTCTTAAAGCATGGGAACTCAGAGATAAAAAGAGACCAGATAATCCAACACCACAACACTGGAATAATAACTAGGAAGAGCAAAATCCTTCTCAGCAAACTGGACTTAGAAGTTAAAGGAATGAAAATGGTGAGAACAATACACTCAAAAGTACGCCCGGAAATAAAAATTACTTAGTAAAACCACTACCAAAAATGATTTCCCGATTCAACCAGCGGAGGTAACCCATGCGCTCAAATTGTCAGAGACGCTCTTGAGTTAGAGATGGACGTTGATGGGTTGGCAAAATACCCATCATGGGAAGGTCTTGCTCGACTAAGCAAATAATGTAAAAATTCAGAAAACTTTTATAAAAAGTTATACATCGTAATTGGAGGAAAGGGAGCTGTTTGTTACGTTTCTCCAAAGACGACTAACTTTAAAAACACGGGATCTAGACAGTCCGAATAATGTTTAGAAGAGGCATTATTATCTAGGAATACCGGGGAAGAGCAAAGGTTACTGTACTGGAACCAAACAGAGAGAAGTAGAGAATAAATCTAGAGAGCTTGATTTAATGACGACAATACATTCCTACAGAACAGTTTTAAAATATAGGATATATTAATAGCAACAGAATATGGAAAAGTAATCGTCCCACCTTAAAATAAATGTCTGTGAAATTATTAATTTGCAGTGTAATTGCATTATATAATAATTATCAAACGTAACCAGTAAGACAAAAAATATTCAAAGATAATAAAGTAAAAATGTATTTTCTCTCGAATAAACGTTTATTTTTTTAACGCGTTTGAACTACTGAGACGTCGTCCTCATATGAAGTATATTAGGACTTTTTTCCATTTGCGGAAAGTAAAAGAAGTAATTCATCTAGTAAAAAGGATATGAATAAACTGATTATATTTTTATATTATGCATTACTTGTTCTATTTTAAAACAGCTGTAAGTATTTAGGTTGAAAATCAGCAAAATGTATTATCGTTTCATATTCATGTACATGTTTTATTATTATTATTATTCATATAATAAAATAAATAAATGGTTTCACATTAAAATATTTCTTCTTCTGTTACTTAATTATTTTACAAAATTTATTAATTGTGTATGCTCTGTGTAAGTTCTTAGAGCAATGTGGTTTTCCAAGTGGTATATTCCCTTTTCTAAGTGATTAAAAAATAGGAGTATTATCAGTGTTCAAATAAGATTTACGAAATTTATAACTTAATATGTATTACCTATTGTCTTGGGAAAGTGGGAAGCAGAGGTGCTAAGTGCATCAATCCTAGCTATAGTAAAGTTGGAATCTCGTAGGTTCGAACCTGGTGTCTGGCTATCAATTTACCTGTGCTGTAAGCAGCTCCCTCGTCTTTATTATTCTAACTGACTAAAATTAAAAACGTTCAGGAAAAAATAAAAGCTGATTTTAAATCTTCAGTTATACACACTTGGAAATACGTTATAAAGGAAAACGTCTAACTTTTACTTGATTAAACACGGTCCTAACTGGATTACATTTGCTGAAGACGGGAATGTTCTAACCTTGTTATTTATTTAGTGCTTCATGCAATGTTATTTTAACCTGCAAGAAGACACTTTAATCCCATTAATTTTCATTCATGGGTTTACGACATTTCAAAATTATATTATGGCTTTGTTGATATAAAGTCATATTGTTTTGGAGAAAGAGTTTTTATAAATAATTCTGAAATGTTGGACTTAACCTCCACTTATAAAATACATGTAAATAATTTATGTAACATATGTTATCAAATATAGAGTTATAGAGTTGATATAAATGGTGTCATAAATGTGTAGTAATGGCTGCATATAAGTAGCTCATAATACACATAAACGTTCTGGCAGCCAACCTTGTTGAAATTAATTACAAAGCGTGAAGTGTCAAACAAAGATTAAAATTTGTATTTATATACACTTTTAAAGTTCATGCATGTTTATTATTTAATTTTCTGTTTTCCCATAAATGAATGTACGTTTAATTTGGGTGTTTAACACCAATAATATAATATTTATAAATGCTATAAACTTAGTATTCACAATTGTCTCTAAGGCTAACAACATACGAGACACCGGTGTACGGGACACTTTCCGGTGTCCCAGCTTCTCGCGGGGAGAGACACCGTAGAGCCACAGAATCTGGTAGCACATTAATCAGTGTCTCATCTGTTGACACACATTTAATTGATAGTACATTTAGTGTCCCGTACACTAGTGTACCGTACACCAGTGTCTCGTCTGTTGTTAGCCTAACTGTTAATGAGAGTGAGATTGTCTGGATTTTTTAACAATCAATACAAATTTTAGAGATAAAATATGAATCCAGAAACAAGATTAACTTTAGTTTTCATTTCTTTTTTCACGAATTAATTTATTCAACTGTCTTATTAATATGGTAAACAAAAGTTAATAATGTTGTATAACTTAAACTAAATAATTGTAAAGATAAAAAACCAAGCAAGCTTTGTTACTAAACATTATAGGTTTCTAGACTTTGCTCAAGAAAAAAAATTGTCCAAAAAGAACTTTTTTAAATCTTATTTAGATATATATTACAAACAATATATTAAAATCTTCTCTACCAGAAATGGTTAGAATGTTTTTTATAACAAATTAAGTTATAAAATAGCTTCTTTTTTTTGCAAATAATATTTAAAGTATTAACTTTGGACAAAAAATAACTTCATTTTTATAAAGTATATACAAGTTTACATAAAAAACCTTATTCAAAGAGTTCTCTAAAATCCAAAATGTGGGCTGTAGAATATTATTTGTTTATAGCTCAATAACAATCCGCTCGGAGTTGCCAAGTATATCGGGCGGCATGCGCTGACCATGCGCGGTGGCCACTAAATTTGATATAACTTAACTAAAATAATGTTGTAATTTAATGAAACTAATTGCAAAAGAAAGAGTAATATTACAGCCACTGCACATTTATAATTTTGAGTGAAAAAAGTTCTTTGAATAAGTACAGTGTTTATAGAAATTGGAGCTGCTAATTTTTTTTTATGAAACTAGTTAAAATGCTCCCAATGATTTCAGTTGGCTGCTACAAATTTCAAGATTTTACGTAGAATAAGGTTCTTTAAACTTACTGTGTTGTTCCACTTTATAAAGGCAGATAGTTTTTAGAAATTAATCATAACCGGTCTAGATTTCAGTGTTGCTCGTATATTATAGCCTTAGGATCTCTAGTTTCATGTCCACATACTTTATTCGCATCTGTCACAAATTCGACGCACCTCTCCACAGACTGGGTGTGACAGGGAAACTTTTGTATTTCTCTGATGGACGTAGTGTCAAAATTGATGAGTGATTTAGAAATATGGGTACGAAGAAAGCACGGGGAAGTTAGCTACTATATTACCCAGGTTCTTTCAGGGTATGGTAATTTCAACAGCTACCTGAAGAGATTCAAGATAAGGGAGGAGGAGTTTTTCAGCCACTGTGGTGATGAGTATGATGATGCAATGCATACGCTCTTCATATGCAAGGCGTGGAAAGATGAGCGGGAAAAGATGTGCAGAGATATGGGCGCCAAAGTGGAGGCTAACAACTTCATTAGTCAAATGGTGGAATCCGTTGAAAATGGAAAATAATCTAGGATTTCGTAATTACCATTATGAAAGGAAAGCAAGCACATGGAGATTAAATTGAAAAAGAAGAACTAGGAAGGAGGGTATGGCAAAAATGTGGTTCCGTGTTTGGCAAAAAAGCCCTAGAAAAAAAAACAGAGGATTAGTGATTTTATATTATCTTCACTTATGCCCCACAGCATTGAGAGTGGATTACACCGCACACGAATTCAAATTAATAATGTCAATGTAATCGGAAGCTTGAAAGTTTATCTTTGGTGTTTCGCAATTTCTAACAGTCATCTTTTTGTGACCGTTTGTCTTGGTTTTACGATTCTTCTGTAACCGAGCTCCCGAATAAGTTCTCTTTCATCGACAATCATCGCCAATAGAACATTCTCTGAGTGCGTAAAGAACGCATTTCTCGACAAATTGAAGTAATTAGTCGGATAAATACCGTGATGTTTGGCTTGCTTTTAAGACATGTTTTGTTCCGTCAGTAAAATGTTTGTTCTTTTTATGGCGAACCAAAAAGGCATGTAAGATTTAAATATGAAGCCAATTATGTCTTTCAAGTTTTGAGATAGACCTGATGAACCTACATGATTGTATAGTCGATGGATGACACAGTTCTTCCATCCAGTGTTGTTTACAGTGCCAACACACCACACTACTAGTAGTTTTTCTTGTTATATTGATAGATCAGACGAGAAATACTGCATTGAGTTATACCTATATCATTCGAGAACATGATGAATGAGATACATCTCAATTAATTTCTGGTTCATTTTGTTCTTACATAAAAAAAACCGAGAAATGCACAATGAAAATCGAGAAATATTGGTAAATTTCTTTTTTTTCTAAGACTTTGCGTCAAAGGAAAACTATTGATCAGAATTTAATTTATTTGGGTTGTTTAAATCATAAAACAAGCATACACAACTAAAGCGTCTTTATTTTAAAAGTTGTATCTCAACCAAATTTTTTTAAATTCGCGCGCGGTTTTGGAAATGTTTGATTAAATTCAAGTAAGTTGTGCGAACGGAAGATGTTAACCGGTTTAATTTTTTGTATGCCGGTTTTCTTCTTACTACTGTAGGCAACGTTTTGGGCACTATAGATTTTTTCGACCCATCCTACCAATAATTCTCTATTACAAAAATAAAAGTAAAACATTCATTTTCTTCCTTTAGAATATTAGTTGTGAGTGTAATCCTTTTTATCTGCGTTTATAACTTGAAAGCTGGTTGGAATGCAATCTAAGATACAAGCTAATGCGTTGGTTGTGTTATATTCCACCAAAAACTTAAGTACTTATAGTTCAAGGATGTTTACTACATAAAGCTACTACATTTTTTATTGATTTTTAAAAAAACGTTTTAAAAAAACAATAATTGGGTAAAACTTTGCATAAAAATTATATTAAATGGTTTTTTGAAATTTAGAACGTAAAAACTGTTTTATAGATCTGTTTAAATTTCAACTTTATTATATACGAATAACATCAGGAGGTAGATGCAAACTTGAGCTGAGCTCACTTATTTGTATTTTTGTTTGTACAACAATAATTTCGGTTCTTCATACAAAATTATAAATTCGTTATGCTAAACCAAAATGCTTTAGTAATCGCGTATTCTATTTTCCTATTAGTTAATAGTGTGCACTGAGAAGTATATAACAAAATTTCAATAATGTAAATGATTAGAGTATAAATAACGTAATTGTAATTAATTGATGTGTAAGTAGCAAGGAAGATTTACATTTAATTAATGCTATGTATTGCAAAGAGAGATTTATTTTTGATTTTCGTGTTTGTCTTATTTGCATAGTTTAAACAAACGAAATCTCTAAATATTGTATATTGCTCAGGAAATAAGTTTTGTTCATATTTCTAGTCTATTGCATTATTAACTTTGTTATCTAGTAAAAATAAAATAAAAATTAATTGAACAAAACATTTGTATACTACCTTACCTACTTTGTTTTCAACTAACCAGAAATTCGTGTCTTTATAAACAAATATTACAACTCGGCTGCATACAATATTACTATACATTATACATATTATATAAATAAAATTTAAAAAACGTATCGCAGAACAAAACACACTTTTTAAGAAGTCGAAAAACAAATCTTCACAAGCGTGATGTATACATAATCAGAAATATCATTTTAATGTGAATAGTCTTTAAATTAACTATTATCATCAATAAAAATTTAACAAATAGAATAAAAAAAAAAAAATAATAACATAAAAGTTTCCAATCAAAAGAAGATAGAATTAAATTTGAGCTCAAATTTTCGACCAGTGAATAACTAGGCAAACATGGAATCATAAATTTGATTATAAGGTAAATCATAGTCATTATAAAGTATTCACATTAAAATGTTTATAAATTATACGATCTACCACAACAATACACTAAAGGAATAAAATATGGATAAATTAGTGAACAGAATTGATGTTACCTCCATTATATAAATTTATAAACTTAGAATAGGTTGAAAGCACGAACAAAATATATTTAAAGCTTTATGTAGGTTTTATACTTGAGTTACTAAAAGCCCCACTCTAAGGTAAGCAGGAATTAATTGTACAGCTTTACATATTAAACTGTTATCCACTTTTTCCGAGCTCAGGCCTTCTATAATAACACCATTATTTAATATCAACGTGGTAATAATAAATTAAGTAGCAGCCCACCTATGCTTTTCGCCGTAAAATTAAACAAAAATAATTAATTATTCTAAGACATTTTGGACCGAATATAGAATTAAGACTAATTATTAAATTATATGTTACACATAAATGTTTTATTTGACAATTGTATTCAACGATCAACGTTTAAGTAAATTTTAATATTTTACAAGATGAACTCGCTATAAATTAAAACATCGTATTTTATATGTATATTTTACAGTATACAATATGTATATATAGCAAATTACTTTCACCTATTCATTGTTTTAGTAGAGCTAACAGGTAAAGTATTATTTATTATATAAGATATAATGTTATAAACATATCTCAGCATTATTGTGCTTTGTATACACTCAGATAGTATAAAAAGGGTTCAGATATGCGAAAGTTCTTATCACAAAGGTTGTTAATTTCGTTGAAGTCTTATTATAATATTGTTTTATAAGTTCTAATTCAAAACAAATTCTAAAACGAACAACCCGAAAACAAAATAAACAATTAGTATAGGTATAAATTTAATATACGGAATCATGAACAACTTAGGTTGAAGCCAACATATATATTAGATATAGATATATAAAACCCTTCTAAACACATGTAGGGTTTTAAAATTGTAAAGTTTGAGCAAATATTGTGAGTTATTATTGCACTTAAATGACCGAATGTGTTATGACTAACTTAATTGTTTCACTATTCTATATAATTCACATGAATCTTACTATTGAAGTAGGATATCAACCTAATGGAAGAGAGCCAAAACCGAACAAGCCCATGAGGTAATGTTAACGTTCCCGCATTATCTCCAACGAAAGTCTGAAATCTCTAGGGTGCAATGAATTACTTTTACGTAATCAATATTTGATAGTGCCAACTCAGAAAAATGAATTTTCCCTTTATCGAAATTTTCTTTAAATTCCGTTTACTTGTATAGCAAGATAAATAATAAATTATTTATTACAGATTTAATGAATTAAAATATTATCATAAATCATGAACAAATTGTTATTTATTACATAACCTATTGAAATGTGCAGTGATGTAAGATGTATTCTTATGAAATGTATTTTAATTAATAAAAATCATTAAGATGCAACTTCTTTACTTCTTATCAAGGACATAGTGTTGATATTTCGAAAAAAATTTTTACCAAATAATAGAACATTATTTTTCCTACTAAAATTCTACCATAATTAATTTAGATCCAAGCCGTGCCAATAAAAAAAACTAACATTATTACCATTCCAGATTCTAGTAGAAATAACAAAATAGTAACCTAGCTTTTTTAATTGGTGGTGGTTGTCGTTTTATTATTATTACATTTCTGTGTACTACAGTGCTTCAAGAACGTAGTAATTTTGTATTAAATACAGAAAATTGCTCGTCTAGTACTTTCTTTGAGGGACAACATTATGTATCGAGGTTTATTTATTCAGTTTTTTTTTGTTGCAGTTTTTAAAAAGAGGAATATTGTTCAAGTTGTTAATACAGAAAAATTGATGAACATTCATAATCCTATAACTGAAACTGAAATGTAGTTTAATTGAGTTAAATTACGTATAGCCAAAACTAAAAAAAAAACTAGTTCTTGTAAATAACAAAATCCATTAATTATTCAATTTTAGAATATAGTTTTGTAAACCTTTGGTTTTTGCTTTTAAACTGTATAGACGTTAAAATGTTACCTAAACAATTATACTTTTTCCATAAATTATTCTCCAATGTACATTTAAATCAGCCTCCACTTTCGCTTGGTCTTTATTTATTAAAAGAGAAGCTAAAATTATTGTTAAGATATAGTAAAATGCATGAATTAAAATATTTCCTTCCACGTTTCAACATTTCGACATATGGCATTTTAATTCATGCCATTTAGAAGTGTTCATTTAATGGTAATGAGTTTTTATAAATTAGATATATTTATATTTCCACAATCCATGAGGATAACTTTAAAGTTTGCAAGTTGAGTTAGTATTTTTAATGTGCAACCTTTTTATTGACATAGTAAAATAGCGAGTTTTATACAGCCCTCAATTTACAACTTAACAATGCCAAATTTATTTTAAACAGAAGTACATAAATTAATCAGGATGATTTTTACTTAGTGTTGAAACGTTTTCAGGATACCAGTACATACTACTTAAAATAATACCCAAAAATGTAATATACTTACCCTTTACGAGAATTTTTAAGAGAAACCTTTACACAGTTGTAATAAATAAAATATTGGTTGTAATAAATAATGTTGACTGAATAAAAAGAGCTTTACAAGTTATCTTAATGGCTTACAAAAATGAAATGTTCACGTACAGGATAAAAGCTATTAAAAGTTTTCATAATTTCTGTTCTATTTGTGAAAAGTTGTGTAGAAACTGTTTCAAAACACCATAACTCATAAGTGATTGCTTTTATTTATATTAAATATAATTGTATAGTTTGACAATTAAACAGTTCTCTGGATTTCAATTGTACAAATATACTTTACATTATTACAATATTTTAGTGAAACATATGATTGTTATGTCAGCGAGTAGTAATTTAGGTACAGTACTTAAATCGTAAGAATGGCTAGCTAATCAATGTGTTCCTCAACAATATATATTACACAAAATCTATGGAAATTGTAGGTACTTCTAAGTTCAAAACCAGAAATAGAGCCTAATTTTGAAAACGCAAGACTTCATGTATGTTTAAACAAACCTGGTAGTATTTTACACATCTATTCGTCGGGATGTTTAGTAAAGTTGATTTATTTTAAATCTCTTATATAGTTAAGGTGTAAACTATATACAATATACTGTAGTTACACACGATTACGTTATTTTATTGAAAAATATTTTTTTATATCGGCGGATGGTAATTTAGGCATAGTACATAAATGAATTGTAAAACTGGCTGGGTTATCGATTTGTTCCTCAAAAATTGCTATGACACAAAGGCAATTGTACTTCAAAGCCCGAAATAGAACCTAATTTTGCATATAGAAGTCTACTACATGGATGTTTAAACTAGCCTGAAGTATTATTTTACAATTATACTAGTTATGATTTTTAGTAAAGTTGATTTAGTTTATATCTGTAATATATTTACAATGTGTAAACTATTTACAATAATATATACACTTTACATTATTAAGTTATTTTATGGAAAAATATTTGTTTTATATCAGCTGATAGTAACTTAGGTGCAGTACTTAAATTTTAAATTGTAAAATTGTCATTTAATCAGCCTATCCTTACAATATTATTGCTGACAGTATTTAGTCAGACATTTAACTACTATATGAATTGAATATTTTTGCTAAAAACTAGTTAGATATAAATTTAAAATGTTTATTTTATATTGAAAATATTGAACGGTTCAAAGCAAAGTACAGATAGTGATATTTTTAAAACTTACTTCCTATATTATTATTATTTTTTATTTTAAACAAAAAAGGTATACACAATCTAAAGTCTGGACAGTTATTCAACATCAGTTGGAACTTTAGAAAATCTATTTTCCAAATCCCAAAACACCCCGTCCACTTCCTATCTCCCCACTCGAAAAACGTTTAATGGACTCATGGAATACGTTCTCGCTACGTTAAACTCCATAATAAAGTAGAAGAAAGATGTTTCACTGGACAAAACTGGTAAGAGACGAATAAAAGACTGTACAATACTCAACTACTGATAAGACTTTGGGTAACAATCGCTCAGACTAGCCAAAGTCCACTTGTGGAAAGAAACCGACCTCTTGATTTTCCCAAAAATATAATATCTTTTGACTGGTATAATTTGTAGTAGGATTTGGATAGAGGCCTCAAATTTGCACTGTTAGGTTTCTTTGTTAATACCTTTAAAATGAATGGTCACATGGCAGGCATTTGCGTATACAAACTTTGAGCTACCCCCAATATTGCAATTTGTTGTTTAAACTAAGGTAAAGTTTCTTCTTATTTAAAAAAGTACATCCTAATACTTATTACAAATTCCTTGGGTTTGGCTCTTTACCAAACACTCACTAAAACGTTAAAATGACTTAAATCATTCTTGTCTTCAGCCGTATAAATAAGATAAAAACTTCTAGTTTTCTTCTTTTACATGCTTGTACCAGTACCTTTTAAATGGTGGGTCACAAGGCGGGGTTTGCATTTAACATTTTTGAGCTGCCCCCAAAATTTCCCATTTTGGAAATGGTAACAACGTTGTCTAATTCATAAAAAAAGTACATCTTTATACCTAGTAAATATTACCTGATTTTTTTTCCAATTACTAACTCCAATATTACAGGGGTGTCTCCAGACTTTTAGATCACTCTGTATATACTGAAGCACATTGTTAGAAAATGTTATAAGGTTACAAAAGATAATTTGCATTTCCCGTTTCAAACTTTAGACTTACAACCAGTAGAATAATTAGGCTTTGTTTATAATGTGCCACTAACAAAATTTTTTGGAATTCCTTGTGATATAAATGTTGTAAAAAAAGTAAAGTAAAAAGTTTCTGACAGTAAAGTATTCTTACTACTGTCCAAGAAATCGTTTTTTACAAAGCTAAAAGGAACAATTATATGTTTTCACTAATGCAGTTAAGATTCAATCAGTATACAATAATCATATTTTGAATAATTTTAACCCTAAGAGAATACTTGTTACTTATTAAATATAAACAATTGTTATAAAATTTAGGGTGTCCAAAGCAATTAAAAGAATTGTTTGAACAATTTTATTACATTTAAGTAAAATGTTTTTAAATATAAAACGATTACGCACAAGTAAATAATGATTAGGACTTTGCAATTCATCTGCCTTATTGTTCTGGCAAGATTCTAATACTGGAAATGAAATGTCAGCTGCTCCTACACAATGCAGGAAATGACACGAGTGGAGATTAACGTTGACTGATGAGTGTCTTTAGGGTGAATTATAGTTCCTTTCAACTTTGTTGTCTGAACATATGTTAAATTAAGGCTGTGTTACAGATTTGACCATCAAACACAACGAACATTAAAAATATTATTTACAATATAATGAAGCCCAATCACACACATAACAGTTAAACAATATAGGTTAAATACAAATACGACACAATGTTGCCTCGACTTATCTAATGTACCAATAACTACAGATATATAAAAGAATTGTTGTAGAACGGCGATAGCTCATTTGTTAGATTAAGGTGAAATAACTAATCAATTCTTTACTGTTCGTACGGTAGTATGAGCTAAAACGGAATTCACAATATTTTTGTTTGTGTTTTACCACAAAAATATCATTATTTTGGTGGAAACATAATGACAAAATTAGCAGGAAAAAATCTTTTAGTATCTTTATGCAATTATTACTCCGAAATACACATTTTCCTATATTAAATGTTATTTATTAAGAGTACTATACAATAGATTTATTTACCTGGTTAGAATTGTTCGGAATTTTAATTTATACTATTATTCCCTAACACGTACGTTTCAAATCATTTAAAAATAAATATTCAAATCTTAAGGTTGTTTCTAAAAATTTAAACACTTTTTAATTTACACTTCTTTGTTGCAAACTTACTCTAAAACTTTTTACATTCTGAATTGTGTTAATTTTACACAACTGTGTACGCCACTGTAAATTTCCTTTTATTTACCACTCTCTGACTAATAGTTTTTTATATCACCTGGCAGTCCTGTAGTATTTTAAATTGTTTTTCAGCGATAGTAACTTGAAATTAGACGATGTATCAAAAATTGTCTTAGGAAAATGTCGAAATGGTAGTTTGTCACAATTCAGAAGTGACAGGGGTGCTTTAATAGTTAACTATTTCGAGTGAAGGGTTTAAACAAATTTGTTCCAACAAAGAACCATTAGGTTGGTTAATCATATTATGTTAAAATTAAAATTGATTACTGTATTACACATATAGGCCTAAGTATACTTTATTAAATACAAATAAATCATCGAACGAAGGACAGCCATCAGAACCAATTTGATCGTAGTTGTAGCTAGCAGACATACATTATATGCATTGTATTGGATATATTTATGGATACCAATGTCCCAAAAGACTTAAATAATTAAAATAAAAAAACAAAACAAATTAAAGAAATATTCTAATATTCAAAGCAAGGTAGTTAAGAAGAAATCTATGCTCTGTACAAAGCTAACAGATTACAAACTGATAATAGCAACACATGTGTTAACTATTATGTTACGTTCCCAGATATTTCAATAAAGTCGGCTTTATTAGAAGTACTTGCTCTAAAAAAAGTAAAAAGACTCATAATACATTTCACATAGCTTTAGCAAACAATGCAGAATATGATGGGAATGGTTTCACAAGAATTCACAAGTAGACAAATTAAACAAAACTGAAAAGCCAATGGGAGGTGAGAGTAAAAATTTTAGCCAATAAGAAGACTGTTTTTTTAAAAGGACGAGGTAATAGGAGTAGGGCAAGAGATTGAAGAGCAAGGTCTTCTTTTAAAATCTTTTGAACGGGCAAGACCTAAAAGCCCGCTTCAAAACCACAATGTTTATTTCAACCTAAAACATTAAAATTAACTAAGTAAAAGAATCACCCATTAAGTCATCAAGTACTCATCAACCAAGTAAAATCAAGTAACCTACACATCAATCTACGGAATTCTATCCAAGAACCAAATTTGGAGCCCATTCGAGGAAACAGGAGTTATTTCAATATTGCGAGTGCTTAGTGTCAGTGAAAATCTATAAATCAATTTTAAAGTGAGTGAGAAAAAGTTAAAAAGAAAAAAATTAAGTATAATAAAACTTCCATAAATTGATGTTAATGGGGTCTCGAGGTTAATCAAATTGAAGAAAGGAAATCATATCCAGATAATTAAAGTAAAATCATATTCCGATAGAAAGTGGACAAAAATATACATATGTAAAAAAATAAATTCATAATTTAAGAGCAACACTAACTACACAATTTGGCCGGGTCTTAGTTATAGAGAACTAGCTGACCCGTACGGCGTTGCCCGTGGTGGTTGGTATTTTCAGTCTTTTTAACGTAATTGTATTCTTTTTAAGTTTTCAGTCAGTGAGTGGTATTTGGCTTTTATATATCTTAAATAATTAGCCTAATAATTGGTGTTTTAGTTCATTGTAGGCCTAACCTAAAATTATATTCAGTTTTTGATCCAAATCAGCTGTTGATCAAAATCAGCTGTTTTAAAAATTTCATACGAACAGCTGTTTTTTGTGCCCCTGATAAAATCAAAAGAAATCTTTCTTCTTCTTCCTTAAGATTGACCTTCCATAAGATTAACATTGAAACTTTGAGGGCCACTGGGGCGTAGCCCTAATGTCCTAGGACTCCGGTAAATGGCTTAAAACCTTCGCAGGGTTAACCTGTGTTATTATGCAAAATTTCAAAGCAATCGGATGGACGGTTTGGTAACGCATAAAGGACAAACATACAAACAGACAAACGTACAAACAGACAAACGTACAAACAGACGGACATACATTGAATTTTATCTATAAATATTAATTTGAAAAGGTTTTTTTGTAATCCGAGTGAGATCTCGAGTTCTATTGAGCCGATTGACATGCGATTTGTGTTAAATGAAAGGTAATTAGCTCTATATTTGCCCATTTTACTTGGATTTTAGTAATTACATCACTAAATTTTCAAAAAACGGAAATTAAAATCTCTTATGGCAATTTAACATGGGAAAATTGTTTAAGCCTATTCCAAGTGAGATCTCGAGTTCTATTGGGCCGATTGACATGCGGTTTGTGTTAAATGAAAGGTAATTAACTCTATATGTGCCCATTTTACTTGGATTTTAGTAATTACAGCACTAAATTTTCTAAAAACGGAAATTAAAATCTCTTATGGCAATTTAACATGGGGAAAATTTGTAGGCCTATTCCAAGTGAGATCTCGAGTTCTATTGGACCGATTGATATGCAGTTTGTGTTAAATGAAAGGTAATTAACTCTATATTTGCCAATTTTACTTAAAATTTTACTATTCCATCATTTAATATTTTTAAAATGTAATTTAAAATATTTTCTATTCAATAACATTGTATTTACTGATCAACTGATTATAACAGCACATGTTTTATTATCATCTGGAGTTCTATTGGACATAAAAATATATAATAGCACAGATCAGCTGATTATAACAGCACATGTTTTATTATCAAGACATGGTTAGTTTATGTTGTAATTTACTTTATTGAAGTAGGTTATGTTTAATTTTGCTGTTGCTTAATTATGTTTTTCTGTTTATATTTCAATAGTTATGGAGGTGAACGGATAATTAATGATGATGAAATTGTCTTTTTAGTAAATTTAATAAATCAATTTAAATAAATTTAATAAATCAATCAATGATGAAATTGTCTTTTTAGTAAATTTAATAAATCAATCTCTTATTAAATCAAGCAACTAGGCCTACATTAATTGCAAAAACTTCGCACAGGTTAGCTAGGGTTCCAACAGGGAGTTGGGAGTAGGGGGTTGGCGTGCGGAGCACGCAGGGGTCTACCCTAGTATATATAGATTAGCTGCCAAGGATTTTAAAAATACCTAATAAGCAATCGAAAGCAGATATCGATTCAATTTAAAAGGTCAGAAACTGCTGTTTAAGATAAGGTTTTAAAATAAAGAATTATGTTAACTGATTTAAAAAAACTTTTAATTTAAAATATTTTATACTAAAATTTGTTGTTATACTATTTTAATAAAGAATAAATTTTATATATTAAATATTAAGGAGACTGCATAACATTAATTAGTACAGTTCCCCTTAACAAACTTATACATTAAATATAATAATTATCAAAATATGAATGTAAAGTTAGTTTAGTAAATTCTGTAACTTATCATTAAGTAAAATTTTAATTTCAAAGAAGTATCATGTTAATTAAACTTTTGTTCAGTAAACATTCTAAATGTTATTAATTTAGAAAAATGTTAGCTATCAAATTAATCATATGTCATGTACAATATTTTATTATTAATTATACATTTAATACAAACTATTAACGTCTCTGAAGTTATTTCAATCAATAAGTTATGAGTCAGACCTTTCAAGCCAAGCATAGATTGATTCGAGTTGAATCTGGTGGAGCCCCCGAAAAATAACCTTACATGATAAAGTAGCCCATATTTTAAAAAAATATCCTTACAGCATGCAGAAATGAACTGATCGTGCTTATATTTTATGGTGTTGAGTATATAACTTTATTTTATTTTATATTTATGTATTTACAACTTAATAGTTTCTAAGCACTATTTCAAAGGTTTACCTTCTGTTTTATAATTATTTTGTTTGGATCAATTAATTTGGTAGTAAAGCTGAACCGCACCGTTTGTCATATTTCACATCATGCGTTGTTCAAGTGAATCCTAAAAGGAAGGGTGAGCAGGAAACAAGTAAAAAATTTAAACCATTTTATAAAGGATATAATGTGTGGTAAATAATATTCGCAGTGATAAAAGCAGACGTGTCGTTAAAGCGACTTCCACATACACATGAGTTTATATAGTATTAATGTATTGGATGTACAATTTTAAACAAATGTTTAAAAAATTACTGTATATTTGCCTTTTATTGCATCAGAAATTGAATATTTCAAATAATGTTTCCATTGATTCAATTAAGTTATTTCTCCCTGCAAGTGAAACTATAAATCTGTAAAATTTCATTTGATTTGGAAGAAGTTCAATTAATTAAATAAACAAGGATACCAAGTTAAAAATCATTTTAAATAATTGTTTCATAAAATTTTTTTTAATATAGTTAATTTTCTATAGAGATATTAAAGTCTCTGTGTAACATTATTTGAGACAAAATTAAAATATTTTCTCAATTTTCAACATAATCATTTTATAAAAATATCGATTCGATAGTTACTGATATGAGTGGTATAACTTATTTTGTTGGCGTGATTCAAAAAGTAGTCATAAACATTATGTATTATGTCTTATTTAAACAGGTTTTAATCCGAAAGGCAAAAGGTTTAAGCTTAAGTATTCTGTTATGGTATGGAGGGAGGGTTGAATGTGTTTGATGCTAAAAGCTTTTCTGAGCTGAAAAATTCCGTAAGGAATATTTAATGTATTATTTCTAGGTACTTGTTTTTTACTCACAACGTGATTTAAAAGTTTCAAAAAATAACATGTTTCTAAATTTAATTATCTGTTGATATCAGCTTCATTAGTATATAAAATAACATATTTGAAAAATATCAGTAAAATTAAAATATATGCAGTATGAAGTATTATTCAATAGTAATTAATTATACATAGTGCTTATTAATAGTCTGTCAGCTATTAACCTCCACTTTCACTTAAAAATTCCGTTGTACAGTAAATGCAAAACGGATATGTGTACTTACGACGAAATACCTTACATTTAATAAGTCATACACAAAATGAGCATTGATAAGATTGCCCAATAACTGCATCATTATGACTACGGGTCAGTTATGACTTCAGTTATTTACATAAGCTTCAACATCATTTTTCTGGATCCGATCCAAATGAGTACAGTCACAAAAAACTGTGTAATATCCTCTTTATTGTTTTCACCAAAGAAATATGATGTTAAACTAAAGTTGTATATATAAAAAAAATCTTTCGATGTATAAAAAGAATAAAATAACAGAAAGTAATCACACTAGCGTGAGAGAACACACCTCTAATTTTATTTGTGTTAAGAAAACCAGTCAATAAAAGAGCTGGATGTGAACTAAACTTACAAAACTATCATCAACATCGGAAACATGCCACGTTATGATATGGCAGGTAGTAACAACCATCCATACAAGGGACTTAAAAAAGGAAAGTAATTTATTAGCTTACTAATAATTCACAAGTTTGAAACTAATAGCAGTTTACAACACAAATATAGGACTTATTTATAACTTATTCTCTTAAATTATATAATTATTTTCTCACTATTAACTTTGGTGTAATATATGAATATTTTATCTAAATTCGTTATATACATCCAGTTATTTATAAGAACCAATTATAAACTTAAACTATGGAGTTTATATAATCTAAAATCTAAATATTTAAACACTACTCAATGGCACAAGTATTAAAAATATTACAAATCTTGCTTCTATAATAGAATACATCTAAAATTGTTTATATTTGTATTGATTGCTGATAATACGTAAATTGTTGTAACTTTTACTTCTTCGCTGAATCTTTTTGATAGAAAACTGATGAAAAACTAAGGCACATAAAGTTTTTCATGATATTGTGAAACGAATCGGGCTCCTTAGTGCGATGAATGGTGATTTTACTGGTGCCGGTGTTATACGACGATGAGGCACACTTGGGTTATAATGGAGAAACCACAACCACTAACAAACCACACACATGGATAACCAGCTTGGATGAAACTAATTATAATACAAATTAATTATTAATAAAACACACACTGCAACACTGTTACAAGGCGGCCTTGCCTTACAAGCCCTGATTGCGCTTTTTGGCCTAACCCGATTTAATTTAACCATATCGGACGTCCACTGCCACTCGGCCCCCGCAAATCGGTCGCGACTCGCAATTTAACTTAGCCGGCCATTCATTATTAATTAATACACAATTGAAACTGAAACCTGCTCAATTGTTAAACGACGTGATACTTGGTCTATGAAAATATTTGCAGTCTGTAAAGATTGCATTCCGAGTTCCCGCATTCCGCTGCCAACCTGATCGCCGTTGGCATCGAGGTGCGTTCCGAGATTCGTTCAGTGATCCAACTCTAATCGCAAATCCAATATTGTTCTGAGCTGGCCTCAATTGTTTCAGTTGTATTACACATTTTTTTTTAAATCTGTTTAGTAATCAAACTTCCCTAAATGTATTTACTACTAGATTTAAAGTACCGTAATGTTTAATAAATACTTGCTAACATCTATTCAAATAATTCTTAGTGGAGACACATTTAATTGTCATCCCACCGTTAGTTTCTGCAATTTTTAGATAATGTAAACAAATTATGATAACAATTAAAGGTACTTTTTCTTTTAATTTTGTTAGGAAATGCATTGTAAAATATTAATACATAAAGAATAAATAACATTATTATTTTCCATTGCACCAAATTAAATATATCACTTATTAAATTATTTAATGCCTACAGTACAACATCATTTATTCACAGTAGATAGTTAAACAATGTTCAATTGTAGTGCATTTGAATGTTAAATATACCAGGAATTTTAAATAATAAATGTTTTAATATTAATATTGTTTTTACATTTTCAATGAGGATTATTTTCTACGACATAATGGTAGGAAATATTCACGATAAATATAACATCAAAATATATCCCAATAAAACAACAAACTTGTTTTCAAATCAAATCAAGCATTCTTGAAATTGTGTTTAGTTATAAGTGTAAAAAATTATATTATTATCGAGATGTACTTTTAGTTTCTTTTATGTATGTTTGTGCATTGTGTTAGTATTATGTATGTTATGTACGCAAGGAATTAATTCTTTATTATTATTAATTATATATATAAACTGATTGGACAATAAACTGTTGAGCACAAGGCAATATCGTTCTTGACAATCAACAAAACATTATCTTCTTAACCTGTCCACTGAAGACCTGTAACTATAATCTGATTTTAAACAAATATCTGTACTTTTAATTTCTCCGCAGTATGAAAGATATCAAATTGTAATAACTTTGTATTTCTTTGTTTGAAAATCACATGTACCTATACTACACGCGCTATAACTTTGCACTTGGGATTTTTGGAGTTTACTGTGAAAATGGTATCGGCAACGTCGCACTGTTGAGACGAGCGGATGTGTCATATCGCGCTGACTCACAGGTGCACTTCCTGAGAAGGCTCTTTCGAAATTACAAATTATTATTTTTTTCTTCTGATACATTTTTCAATATTTCTTATCATAACATGTTTGGTCATACTTTGCTGATAATAAATATCTAAAATGTATTAAAGTTGGACAATTATAAGTATTGTTTATAGATGTACAGGGTGATTCAGTAAAGCGTAGCGGGCTTTGCAGATTCAGATTCTACATGCAAAAATAAGTCGAAAATGTAGTATAACATTTTTTTGATTTCGGCTTAGTTTAGCCGTAATTCGCCATTTTGTTTTTTTACAAAAATTCACTGTAACTCTGGAAATACATAAGATATAAAGTTCAAATTTAGCATAAGCATTTTATATGTTACAATTAACAAGTATACCAAACACAAAGAATTTATTTTTATAATTTTCAAAATGGCGGCCGTTACAAATTTTTAACGTGGAATATCTTAAAAACCGTTAACTTTACAAAAAAATTACAAGAGACAATATATTTTTATTTTTTAACGACAGACAGTAGTTTTTTTTTTTGTAGTTTCAGTAGGTCAAAGGATAACCGAGTTATCGACAAAAACATAATTTCTTGGTAATTGTCTACAACAAACAAAATTAGCCTAAAATCATATTTTTTTTTAAATTTAACAAAGTTTTTAGTTAATTTTGTAGCGGGCTATGCAGATTCAGATTTTACATGCAAAAGTAAGTCGAAAATGTAGTATAACATTTTTCGATTTTGGCTTAGTTTAGCCGTAATCCGCCATTTTGTATAAAAAAAAAGTACTTTGTATTGTACTTTTTACAATAAGATAGTTAATGTCAGCAGGTTAAAAACGACATTTTTGAAAGTTTATATTATTTTGAATTTATTATTTTGTTAATAGTATTTGTTTTATATTTAAATGTTAATTTTTCCTCAAAACGATCACAATATATTTAGTTTACCCTTTTCCCAATACTATTAGTTGTCTGATTACAAACATTTTTATATATTATTTCTTGTTAGAAAATTATCTTTAAGATGCATAGTCATAATGAACTTTTCATTAAGTTTTGAAGAAAAAGTGTAATTTTACTAGGAGCCTAGTTGTGAGTCATCGTCCAACCGGATACATTTGATAAGTGGGATGGGGTAGCGAGCCGACCCGCAGCGTTGCCAAACTGTGCAAGTCCCAAGTGAAAAGTTATCGCGCGCGGGGTATAATTTCTTCAGTTTACATAAAATTTTGGGTTTAGAAGAAAAAAGTGAGATAAAATATTACGTAACAGCAACACAACCGGAAGCACCTTTGCTATTTAACAAATATAAACAGCAAATATTTTTATCATTATAATAATGGTTTAAATTTAGAACAATTTTACTAGACTAATATCCTCGACTTCTTATTTGTTCTCGGATAGTTTTCCACAAAGAGATTGTTGTATAGACGTTAAAAAAAATACTAGTGGTACGAATTGGGCTGTATTGAAAAAATTCAAAATGTATTTCCTCCTTCTATTTTATTTTCGGAAAAAAAAACAACGGAACCCCTCGGGCAAAGACCTTTGCAGATAATGTGCTTGTTTTGTATGGCTTGAGCGCTTTTATAGTTAATAACTATATCTGAAGGTACGTATTCATGAGCAATCAACTTACATTCACCTGCAATAAGGTTACAAACTGTAAGGATGTTGTCATAATATGTAATATTTTGACTTGGATGTCGATTTTGACTTTAATTTTATATACTTTCTCACCCACCCTTAAACTTTCAGACACAATCAATCAATCAGGTCCGAGACAGTGCAATTTTCCGAGTAAAGATTTCAGATGTTTTGACGCTTTTTCACAGCAGCGAAACTGGCGATTGTATTGTACTTCTTTCTCACTCATTGCATTACTGAGACAGAAATAAAGAGAAAAGACCTTACACGTGACCTCATTCATAACATAACGATTTACAACGATCCACTATACAAGCCAGCTGAGGATTGTCTGAAGAGATGAGGAGCAAAACTTATTAAATTAAATTTGAGTACCAGAGCTACATTCTTTTCTGTTTAAATATTGTTTTAATTATACTATTTGCAAACAGTAAAGCCTGTAATTTTCAAACTTGGTCAGTACACAAACATCAAAATATTTTTTGTTTATTATTATTATTATTACAACCACCCTCTCCGGTTTTTCTTTTTTTATGTATTGATTTAATTCTTTAACCACACCACTCTAGTCATTCTACCAATAAATTATTGTGTTATAGATATTTATATTCTTGCCTATAACTGCAAAATGTGCATAACTTTATTTGTGAGTAACAATATACTTCGACATTTTCTATCCCTATACTAGGCTAAGTCATTCTCAGCTAGTAGCTTTTTTTTACTAAATCGGTGGTATAAAAGGTTATATTCACAACAAAAAATGTCTGACTGGATGTCACTGACTTAAGGACTAGCAATTTTAGACTAGAACTAAAGGATGAATTTTTTTTTTCTTGCACCAAGTTTAGGCTTGCCTATCTCTCAAACAAACTCTAGCATTGTCTTTAGTGATACGGTTCTTTTGGAGCATAGTAACTGAAATATATTTAACATTGAAATTCAATTTTGGAATGAAATATTGAAATGGTTACTCATTGCACTTTGAATAGATTTAAATATATTTTCAGTCCCCTCACAAAGACAAAAAATGTATTATTAAAACAAATTTATAATTTTAATTAAGATTGAATTAGTGTTCTTGGATGTTTATTTAAAAAATGTTTTCTGCTGATTTAAAAGTAAAAATTATCCGCAACATCGTAAGTCTATTTATATTTTACGAGTCCGTAGAAGCCTAAATAAAGTATTAACAGTCACAGGCAATGTTTAAAACAATTCAGGGAACTTATTCCTAGTTTAAAAATAATTTATTATCCTGTGTTTAAATATATAAATGATATATTTCTTAGTTAAGTAGTTCTCCTACGTTCGTTAACATGTATGTGGTATTTTATAGTGTAATACAAAAATTCAATAGTAAAACTGTAATATTTGTAAAAGTTCCACGGAATACATAACTGAACTTGAAATGTTGTGTATTACTTTGATTTCTTATAAGTTTTTAGAAAAGTATAATACTAGATATTTTAAAATGTAATTCAAATAAATAGTACATTGAATTTAAAGCATTACTTTATACATGACGAAGATTCGTTAATATCTGAATTTAGGATCGGTTGAAAAACTAAGCTTGACAACCTAAGGACACTCAAATTTGAACAGCAATATCGATTTGGCAATGGCTAATACAACTGGCTATGTACTTTCACTCAACCAAAGTTTAAAAAGAAACACGAAACGCTAGATTCATTGGTGGTTTATTTATCTAGAAAAATATACCACTGATTTAAGTGATTTATGAATACTATTATGTTACCTTCTCAATCATGAATTTTTTAAATTATATTCTAAAAATTCCGGAAACGTTTTTTTTCCTAATTATCATTACATTATAATTATTAGGACAATACAATTTCAAGGTCACAAAGAACGTAGATTTAATTCAGATTACGTGAACTAAATTGCGGTTATGTCAATCATTAATCAATTGATAACAGATATACAATAATATTACACAAAATATCAAAATGTATTATCAAATATTTCTTGGGATTTTTCAATCTTTTTTTTTTTAAATAAACTGTTGACAATATTTTAAATCATTAAAGGTAAAAACCGACTCTCTTAAATTAAGATATATATTAATTGTATTTAATAATATGGATATTAATACTTTGAAATAATCAGATAATAAATCGTACAATTAATGCTGTAAATAATATAGCAAGCCGTATAAAATAAATTATAAGTTATTGCTAGAAGACACACTGTTTAAAAGCCTAGTTTTAATGGAAGTACTAAATGACATAAATACTTTGTCATTTAAAAATTCTTATAATATTCTACAAAATATTGGCAATGCGTTTATGTAAAATATATATTTTAATAAAACAAAATGTAATTTAAATGTTTCTAAATTGAGCACTTTAAAAAATGAAACTCAATTGTAATATATAAGGTCTTAATGCTTATGGTTAAAGGTCCTATACATAAATTTGGTCCAGCAAACATTGTAAGCTATAAAACCTTACAGATTACTTCACTAACTATTATAAAAAATATATAGTTATCACCCCTGCCCTAAAATTACACTTTTTTGTACCCTTTTGAAGTAACAGTCTTTTTAAGGGCAGACTGAAAAAGGACGAGCATTTTGTTACAAGAAACTCAGATTATTCAGAGAGATCGTTAATGTGTTCAAGCTGCTCTCATAAAACGCTGACTGTAAATGGAAAAGTGCCAAATGGTGGTCATTGGTCAGAATGTACTGAAGTTAGAGGAAACATTACTTTTAAATAATATTACTTCATTGTATTTGTAATCTGAACATAAGTCATTTGTATCATACAAATATATAATGTGAATGTATTTTTGTGTTTAGTTGTCATAAATTTAAATTGATATACACAATTTTCACGAAATTTCTTTATAAATAATTGGTAATAAATAGCTGGTTAACTTATTTCCTTCGAGCAAATTCTTGAAACAGGTCAAGTGTGAGTCGTGAGGTCAATATTATACATATAGGCTACTGGGTTGTTTTAATATTATTGGAATTAACACAACTGTTTAAGAAATATTAGTCCAGTAGTGTGTTGTGTAAAACACTTATTTTTCCGACTATTGGAATATATAACGTACAACTATTAATATAATTTAGTTTGATAACTTAACGCAATCCAGAAAGTATGGTAAAACAGATGTGCGCATATTCTAACGAACCTATAAGCATCCTCAATTTGTGAATGAAAGGTTTCATTTTAAACTCAAAGCTGATAACATACTATTTAATATGTAAAGCACTTCTAAGATATACAATATGTCAAATTATAATTCAATTATTGGCTATATAATAGATTAAAACGTTTAATCTATTCTTTTAGAAAACCCACTGGCTTAGAAGTTGAAGCACAGAAAATATAAAACTTTGATGATTGATGGAGTTTTAGGAGGAGATTTAAGAACCTAACCAATGTTGTAAAAATTTACAGAATTTTTCAGTCGTATTTTACGAAATTTTAACACTAATTAAGGGCTAAAAGTGGTATAAAATAAGAAATTGTAAGATATTTTTAAACTCATAAAAAATAGCATAATCTATTGACATTTGAAACTTAATTTAGATATTATACAGCCCAAGTAACAGTTAATTATCGTTATAACTACATATATAAATTCAAACTAGTGTTTTAAAGTATTTATTTAGGAAAAAGATGTTTCAAACCAATCAAATAGTAAGAATATTAAAGTCAAACTGTGTCATAAAAATAATTGTGCAAATCAATTAATTCATTCAATGAATTCATGTGTGTATCTGAATTAACCTTTGTTAGACCAATTTAATAATGATTATTTAGACTTTGCGCAGGCTTACATAGGCTAACATTAATGACGCATATATCTGTTGTTCGTTCATTACTTTAATACAGAATAATACAGTTATAATAATTATTAAACCCATCTGTTTAGTTTTAAAACTAAATTATCGATTAAGCTAGTTTGATCTTGAAGTATTAAAGCGATTCTTGAACATTAGATTGGAATGGATGGGGTAGTTGTGAGAATTCTACTTACGCTGCTAATACTTGAAGCGACATTTGGAAAGACTCACCAACTGAATGTAAATAATTAAACTAACTACAAGCAAAACATGTGGAAATTATCTTCATTTGTTTATATATTCATTTGTATTTTATGCTTTATTTTATTTATTAAACAGCAAGCATTTGTATTTATTATTTATAAAATCAAAACGTATCGTATAAATTGCATGACACTGTACACAAACTGCATAATATATGTTTCGTGATAAGAAATCGTACACAGAAGGGTCACGAAAAAGAAGAAAATATATTTTAAATACATGATATAACAATTTCAATATGACTTATAATATTCATAGTTATAAGTTTTTAATAGGTACTAAGTGAATTCTACTAAGTATAGGTAGGCCTTATAGGTTATAGGTTATAGGTAAGCATTATACAAATGAACAACATTCTTATAATAAAACATTTGCTACGGTAGATACATTACAAAGCCTACACAAATATGTATTCACGTTATCTCTTTTATACAGTTATATGGGAATGATTAGAAATAAATATTTACGGTATGTCAATAACGGATCCAATTTAGCATTAGTTCAAAGCATAAGAGACTATATTTTCTATGGATTATTTGTTTGCCTTGGACTGTTTATATATTGTAATGAAATTAATTTCAAAATTGTCTTCAGTCCTGTGAATGTAGCACTATCTACAGCGCTGTTTCGCCGATCACTTTCGGCTTCGTCAGGCTTGTATTAACACATCCTAAAACACGAACTCGAACAACACACAACACTAAAACACCTGCAGTCGGACAAGTACAACGTATGTGATGTGGCCACAAACATTTTTATTACATTATATTAACGAGGAGTTATTCTCCGATTTTGTGTGTGTTAGTGTTGTGTGTTGTTCGAGTTCGTGTTTTATGTGTTAATACAAGCCTGACGAAGCCGACAGTGATCGGCGAAACAGCGCTGTAGCTAGTGCTACATTCACAGGACTGAAGACAATTTTGAAGGTAATTTCATTACTATATTTTCAATGAGAGCTGCAGATTTTCGCCAATCCTTTACATTATTTATTGAAGCAAATGTTTTTAGATTATTTCCTTGTAGAACATATTATTTTAAAATTTTATCTGAGCTAATATATTACGTCTCTGTATATAATATGTTTTTCTTAATAACATTACTAATATCTTATATATTAGTTTATATATTGTATCCATTTTACAAAATGTTTTATTTTAAAGAAAGCATTATGTAGGAAAACAATTAAAACTGTTTAGGTTAATTTTCGTTATTATACTTTTAACACAAATTCAACCTTTGATACGACACATAGGAAATCTGAAATCGTATCAGCTATTTTATTATATAGAGAGTTATTTGATAGATATAAACTTAGTGAAATTATTTGTAATTAAGTTTCAATTGAATTTTCATTATGTCTTGATGTGAAGCAAAAGCAGGAAGACAATATTTTAACTAGCTTTTATTATTCACCGGAAAAAGTAAGGGTACTAACGAGGATAATTATTATCACTATTTATATTTCATATACTATTTTATAGTATTTTGAAAGGAATACATTTGTAGGAAAATAAAGTTAAAGATATAACATCAAACTCACAATATATATATATATATATATATATATATATATATATATAGTTCTGTTCTTGAGATCAAAGTTGATCTGGCGCGGAAAATATTACAACTCATGTGGCTCTGAAACCTCTAGTTGATCAAGGCGTCTTAAGTTGGACAAAACCAACTTAAGACACATTAGAAAAGTATATTATTTATATACGGCTCTACTATATATCTTTAGAAATCTTACTCAAGTTGGTCAAAGTAATATACAATCCCAGCACCTAAATTACAACTTCTGACTATGCGATTTCAAAGAAAAAGGTCTTAAACTGTTTGGCTTTACTTGGAGTATTGTTTAAAACATAAATATACGTCATGGTATACCCAAAACTGAAATTACTACATAGTATTGTATTACCTGTGACTATGCGATTTCGAAAGAATTTTTTTACACTCTTTCCATGGATTGAGCAGTTACTTAGTGTAACGTTTTGAAAATGTAATGAGAGTGCATTTGTATGATTCGCTCGCGTTAGGTGCATCAAAATTAAAAATAAATACGCGCACAGTTATCGAGAACAATGCTACCAACGGAGTAAAGAAAGAGGATACCATGTGGGGTATCGTTTTATAAGATTTTTGGTATGGGAAATCCAATTTTGACAGTTACAGAGTCGTAGCGCTTAAGGGTCCTGATTTTGGAGTAAAATTTTGAAAATGAAGTGTGAGATGTCGTTTTATATGTTTTTGGGTACGAGAAATCAGATTTTGACGGTTGAAGAGTCGTAGCGCTTCGGGGTCACAATTTTGGAATCAAAATTTCTAAAATACCATGTAGGATATTGTTGTATATGTTTTTGGGTATGAAAACCCTGATTGTGACAGGAAAAAAGGTCGTAGCGCATATGGGTTCCGATTTTGGAGCCGAAATTTTGAAAATAAAGTGTGAGAAATCTTTTTATATGTTTTTGGGTACGAGAAATCATATTTTGACAGTTAAAGAGTCGTAGCGCTTCGGGGTTACTATTTTATTATATCATTTTGAAAATATCGTGTGGGTTAGTGGATATTTTGGTACCAGAAATCAGATTTTGATAAAGACATAGTCGTATAGCGAAAGGGTAACAAATTTGAGAAAACATTCTGAAAATACCTTATGTGGTATCGTTTAACGTATTTTTGGATACGCGAAACCCGATTTTGTTAGGGTAAGGGTCGTAGCCCTTTGGGGTCACGATTTTGGAATCAAAATTTTGAAAATACCATGTAGGATATTAATGTATATATATTTTTGGATCTGAAAAACCTGACTGTGACAGGAAATAGGTCGTAGCGCTTCGGGGTATTGATTTTTGAGTCCAAAGTTTGAAAATACCGAGTGAGATATCGTTTTTTTTTTGTTTTTGGGTACGACAAACTATATTTTAGCAATTAAAGAGTCGTAGTGCTTTGGGGGCACTATTTTAGGTAAACATTTTGAAATTGTTGTTTTGGGTATGGTTTAATATGTATTTAGATACGAGAAATCAGATTTTGATAGCACGAAAGGGTCACAACTTTGATCCAACATTTGAAAATACCTTGTAGGGTATCATTTTTTATGTTTTTGTGTATGGAAAGAATGATTTTGACAGTAAAAAGGTCATAATGCTTAATGATTCCTATTACATTATAGTTTTATATGTTTTGGTTAAGAAAACGATAGTTTTATAATATATAGAAAGGATCTTATGTAAGGAGGCGGCGGTGAAGCGGTATTGTTTACTAAACCGAAACACAATTATTTAAATTACAAATTTATTAAACACCTAACTTTTTTTTCTACAATTATGATTATTTGCTACACGTGTGCTACCGGTCCAACATCCCTACCCAGACTGCCTTTTGTCTTTAGCAAGCAAGGCTTGGATTCACACGTCACCTAGAAATTCAGCACATTCCAATGAAGTCTACACTCTTAGTCATAGCTAATAAAGTTAATGTAATCTCATAGTTATAAACTGTAATCTCATTTATAACTGTAGATCTGCTACATCACACGTAGCTATTCGGGGTCACGATTTCGAAAATAACTTGTGTGCTATCGTTTTATATGTATTTTGTACAAGATACGCGATTTTTATACAATGGGTATTACCAAAAAGTAACAAATTTGGGCCAACAGTTGGAAATTACAGTATCGGTATAATTTACTAAACATTTTAAGATATGTGTAGTTTTTAATGTTGCTATTAAAACAAATGTTTATTTCAAATAAAATGTTCAAACAAACCAGTGGTGTTATTTTCATACATGACAGAAAATCTATTAAAGATACAAACATTTATGAAACAGTATAGTGTGGCACGGCCCTCTCTCATTCACCACTACGGTGTCCAAGCAACGGTGCGTCTCCCTTTTTGTAAGCTTACACATAATGATGGCACAATAATTGTAATTTTAATTTGGGCGAAATTTTATAAAAAGCTTTTCTATTATGGGTTTTGCATGGGCTTAAAAATTAAATGACTAACGTGATAAAAGAAATGTTGATTGTTTCATTAGTTTCTAAACAATTTGTATATACCTTTAAAAACGGATGTTTCGTAAGATTACAAATCTTTTGCAATTAATATATATGATTCACCTACAATACGATGATAAGCCTAGTCGCAAGTGGATGTAATTCGTGCGTAGTCAGGCTATTTTTGGAATCTTTAAGTGTTAGAATTTTATTTTATCCTTTGCTCCTGCCCAGATTGCTCGAGCAACTTGCGATAACGAACTACGTATGGACTGCCTAGTCGCTTCCATTGTAATAAAAAAAACTTTCAAATTATATAATAAATAAATAATTATATTATTAAGAAAAACCTAACTTTAATTTGTATCCCCACGAAGGTAATAGATTAGATGGTCACTTATAAATATTGATGTCACTTTCTTTTACACAAAGTTTAAATAATATATGATTTATTAACAATATTATGTTTTCAACAATAAAATGTAATAATTTAATCACACCAAAAAAGTATAACTTCTAATACGCGTTCATCAGTAAACGCACCCATTTTTTCTAATCTAAAATATTTATCTAAACCTTAATAGTTACTTTTAATTTTCAAGATGTCAACAAATCACTATATTTTATAGTTAATACTATTCAAAAACACTTTTAAAGTAAATCAATAATATCAAATAAGATCAAGTTCATAAAAATGTTGAAAATTTTGACAAAATGTATTATCTGTGCTACCGCTCTTGAATTATATTTCAATACATATAATTTCTTTAGTAAATTGTAAGCTACTTTAAGTATAATTAACAGCAAGACGAATCAAGTCTTTAATATTTTTTCAAATAATAATATTTTATTATTTGTGCTGTTAGAGATTCAATTAATGTCGCTTTAATAGTTGTTTCTCAATATTAGTTGAGATAATACTAAATGTAAGCATATTAATAACTTTTATAGCCAGTTAATGCACAATATTTGCAACATGGTTCCATCTACATTCGAAATAAGGTAGATACAAAGTAATGCAAGCTTAATAATGACACAACAATTGTAATTTTAAATTGTGTGAATTATTGTAAAACGCTTTTTTTAGTAGGCTTTCTGCATAGGTTTTTCAATTTAAACGACTAATGTGGTAAACAAATTTGGATTTTTTCATTAGATTTAAACAATATGTTTAAACCTTTAAAAAGGATATTTCATAACACTTCACAAATTTTGCTAAAGTCACATAATATTATATGTTTCGTCTACAATAAGATGCATATTGGATTTATTTATTATTAGTAAAATTGCTTCATGGAGCCTATAGAATTGAGTAAACAAAAATAAGCATTTTAATACAGACTAGGGCAAACATGTTCTTCAAAACATACGACATCCACTATTTTTTTGTCAGTTTAGGGGGAGGGTCGTGCTGGAGGACAAGTAGACATCGTAAATAAATCTATTGTTACTGGCACTCCT
>JAGFPH010004270.1:7219-17320 GCA_018207615.1 Philaenus spumarius
GGCGCGATCATGTACTATTTTCGCGACAACCTTTTTTCCGGCACACAGCCCCCGTATGGATGCAAGATCTATTTATTATTTATGCCTGTACCTACTAAAAGTACTACAATTGACTATGTAAGTATTACCATTGTCTTTGGATAACCTAATAGAACTCCGATCCAATGCAATATTTTGTTCCACTGGAAATTCAACTTTTTTTGCGCTATCTATAGGGGAAACGAAGGAAGCTGGTTGGAAACACCAATGCTTACAATGCTTTCTCCCTAGCGCTACTTCACGGCGCGATCATGTACTATTTTCACAAACACCTTTTTTCCGGCACACAACCCCCGTATGGATGCAAGATCTATTTATTATTCATGTTCTATGGTATTACTTATATAGTCAATGGTACTACTGAGTTAATGAAAAAACAACAAATGCGTTTCTCCATTCTCATTGGTCTAAATACCATTGCCAACTTAAATAACTTAATAAATGTACTTCTTCCCTTCTCCCTTCCTATTCCCTTCCCTCCTTCAGGAGTTCACTTTTACAAAAAAAAAAAAAAAAAGCAAGAGTGTGTTAATTATTTGTTAATTTATAGTTTAATACTGTTTATAGTATTGTATTACTCTGTGTAGATATAAACTATAAGTTCATAAAAAGTGCCGTATATTAATGTTAAAATATAACGTGCAATTCATAAAATGGTAAGTTTGTCATTACTATAATTTTCTACATAACCTTAAATGTGCACATTGCAATTTTAAAATCATATTGGCTATGATTTACCACCAAGGATAGCCGGTAACAATGTATGTAGGTTAGCCCTAATGTTTTAGCCTTGATGAACGTCCATAATCAAAGGTTTTAGCCTTTCAGGAAATAAAATCAGGTAACCGATATAGCCTAATTTTGAATTGTAGTAGGTCATAAATGATTATACCTACTGATTTATTACCTCATAAGGGCTTTTAAATATCTTTTAATTTTGATAACAAATAACAATTTCAGTAACATTTTATCTGGGATTTTCAGTATCCCACTTCTTCTATCAAGGATTGGGTTGCCAATCTATGCAAACGAAAACGATGATCTACCCTATTTCAGTTTATCACAAAATAAAAGCAACAGGCTAAACATAATCTAATTGAAAAAGTACAGTTTGCATCAAATGTATAGGCTTGGCCCATTTAAAAAATTAAAGAATGGCGGAAGTTTACATTACGACCCTACTCCATATTGCTGCAGAGGTGCCAACACATATGCAAGAAAATGCTCTTAATACATAATTATAATGTTCAATTCTATTTCTAGAATGGTAAATAAATGCAAACAGAAAATATGTTGATCAAAATTTAATGTAACTAATTATAGGCAGCCTAAACAGAAAATAAAACACTTTAAACTCAATTCACAACTTATTTAACTCGGGAAATATTAGAGATATCTTTTGAATGACATCTACCTGCGCGTACGAACGTAAATAAACCCGAGTGCTGAACTTATGTTTATTGATGTAACCTACCCTAACAAACATTTTGATGACGTAGACATCATCCTCAGAGGGCTTTGCGGAATTACAACCTTAAACAAGTTTGAAAACAGTGAGTTAAGAATTTTACTTTGGTTATTCTTTTTTAAGTGACAGAATTTATAAAAATATTTATCAGAATTTCAATTCTAGAGCACTTTAAAATAAATTTAATGTTGGGGTGGTCTTGCTGTCAGTAATAAATCACACTAAAAATTCCATGAGTTATACTTGTTCTCCATTTACAAATTACGTTATCTTTTAATTCGAACTTATAAATAATTTGACAACATTATATTTATTCTTGACTTTGATTTTTGTTTATGATGACCGTTTTCTATCCTTTGTACATTAGCCTAATAGTGATTAATTTGATTACAATTTGAGATCGTTAGATGAATTTGCCTTCTACATTTAATTTCAAATTTGTGTTTTGATATTATGACTCAATGTTCTTTATCAGTTACCCAAAAAAACTTTGTATAGACATGCCTTGTGCGCATAAAACATTAAAATTAAAGGCGCAAATTTACTATACGACCCTACACTAACAGAAATACTGGAATAAAACAATAGCCTAAAGATTAACTTTTAGTCTTTAGTCACTGTATGTTTAACCCTCAACTACTATAGACCGTCTCTCAGACCGCAATGAAAATTTTCTGTTACGTTTCTTCCTCACGAGACGCTTTGTAATAATCCCCTTCATGTCAGTACCCTCCTGACTTATTGTGTCAGTAAGCACTAGAGTGTTGTTACGGTATTACCGTTTATGAGATATTTACAGATCGAGGTCCAGGAAACGTTCTATAGTAGTTGAGCAAGTATTTGTACGGTCTGATAAACGTTCTATAGTATTTAAGTGACAGTTTTGTAAGTTGTTTTTTATTTTATTTTATTCTTTTTATATCTTTCTCTTAAGTTTTTACTATGATAGTGGCTCTGTTCCAACTACATCTTCTGAAAGAGTAAGAAGAAGCTCTCGGCCACCTATTTATTACACTAGTTTTAAATTCAAAATTGCCCGAATTTGAAAGGCAATTAGAAAATTTGGTAAATGAAACTTTTCAAGATGAATCAGAATTTGATGATGAATTAGACTACAGGCTAGTGATGATGATCCAGATTACATATATTTGAAAGTGAACATGATTCAGCTAGCGAACAAAGGGCGAGTAGAGTGATATTGAAGAGGATGTTGTAAGGAACTCTGAGGTTCATAGAAATCAAGTAGATTTAAGAAGAACGGCTGGCTTAAGAAGATATTAATATGGATTCAGAACATATATGAATATAAGTCAAGAAGAAAACTAAATACTAATCAAGAAGTAAATTACGTTGAGATATTGCCTGTGTCTCGACAGAGACATTATATTAACATCTCGGATAGTGGAAAAATAATTTAAAATTATTACTAAATTCTTTTTTATATATAACATGCAGTAATTTTTTTTTAATCCTATAATAATGTTTTAATATGTAAATAAAAATATTTTACATTCATACAATATTTTCTGTAGACTAGTAAAAATTAAATACATGGTTAGTCTTAAAATTTAAAGTTTATTGATTTTGATGCTACAAAATAACTTTCTGGTTAAAAATATAGCTGTTTAATCATTTTTAATATTTAGTTCACATGATAAACTAATGGAAAATACCAACTATTTAAATACAAAATTAAAAATTATGAATCTGAAAAATATATTTAAAAAAAATTTGTTTTTATTAGTAGTATACATATATATATAGGCCCTACATATATTAGGCTACAAACAAAATTATACAACAATGATTTTCATGACAACATTTAGTGAATAAGCCAAAAAAACATAGGCCTAAATAAATTGTGGGTATTTGTTTACTTTAGCGTGGCAATTGAAACTACTATAAATACACAAAAACCTTAACTTTTTTCTTTATAAATATAGTATTTATACACTTGACTGATGCCGGAAAAGCTATATTCAACCATCTTCAACACGTACAATATTAAAAACTTTCAAATCAAATGTTTCTTGTGGGAATTTACATTGTAAAGAGCTGACATGTTTTTCTCAGCGTTGCTGGATTTGTCTTGTTCTTTTTTGTGTAGGAACGCACATTTTAGCCAACTCAACGAAGTAAACATACTGTGACTAAATACTATAGGTTAGAACCTTTTAGGTTTTTTTTTAAATTTTAATTATATAATGTGATAATAACGAAATATAATCATACTGTTATCGGCCATATTAAGTAAAAAGTAAACATAGGCCTACTGTGACTAAATACTATAGGTTAGAACCTTTTAGGTTTTTTTAAAATTTTAATTATATTATGTGATAGGCTAATAACAAAATATAATCATACTGTTATTCGCCAGAGTAAGTAAAAAGTAAACATACTGTGACAAAATACTATGGGTTAGATCATTTTAGGTTTTTTTTTTAATTTCAATTATATAATGTGATAATAACGAAATTTGGCTAATTTATTACGAACCAATGAGATTCATTGCTGCGGTCACCCGTTTACTAGTCCACAGGTCACCGATTTATACACACCCCATTCAGTACAATAACCTATTGTTCGATTTGGTAACGTTGATGAAATTCCATTTTAATTACGTAGTTATATTGTAGTTTCTATTGTTCTTAATGGTACGTTGTTATAGTTTTCGTTATAGAATAGAATAAATTTATTACAACACAATTTTACAAACAAACAAAAGAAATACATAATAGAACCGTGTTGTAAAAGCAACCCCAACAGGTAAAAAACCCAATTACTGGGGCGCCATCTATACAAAAATAAAATAAGTCATGCCTAAACTAATTAAAACTATGAAACAAATAATTAAACAAAACAACCAAATACATAATCAAACACATTATATACAAATAAACAACAATAATGAAAACATAAAAACTAACATATTCTATACCCAGCTGTTGAGTCCCATCAAAACTTGCAAACCCACAGTCAGCGCTGGTTTAATGCAGACAAAGTCTCCCTGCGGAACCTCGACAAACCCCAGGAAACATCCACCTTGTGAGCGAGCAAATTGTACAGAGCAATTGACGAGTTCAGCGGCGACGACGCATGAGCATGGGTTCTAATGCGCTCCTGGTAAAGTGGTCGTCTGATTCTCATCCCATAAGGTGGAACACACCAGCATATCTGTCTTAGGCTCTCAGGATCCTCAATCATGCCACACATAACTCCTCTCAAGAAACACAACCTCAACAAATTTCTCCTAACTGCCAACGAATTGACTTCAAATGCACTCAAAAATTCCCTATATCTTATTGTCCAAATTTGCTGGTTATTAAATGCAAATTTTTTATAACGTTTGCTGGTTATTAACGTTTTGTTACATTATTTTTTAATTTCCTTGTTTTGAGGGTATTTTTGGGATTAATATTGTTTAGTTTATTTATTTCTTACGTGATTGGTGTGTATGTGAAGTGATTTATTTTGTTATAATTACGTGAAATATTGCGGGAAAGTCGAAACCTAACCTATATAATTTCAAGTTTTATTTCCTTCATAATTCCTATAAATTTTATTTCCCGGGAATTTTTTTGTTGTTTTTACAATCAGTTAGACGTGTTCTTTCATATTATTTCAAATTCCCTTAGAAATCGATTGACATGTTAAAGTAAATTTTTACCAAATTTCGTTACTGTACATAGAAAAAAAATTGTTTCGTATTTTCTTAAAATTAAAAAAAATGTCCGTCAGACCCAGCTGTAGTAATATTAATAACGTGATTTTGTTATCTATAGTAGCCAAGGGTTAACTGTATGCAACATTTAACAGTAGAATGTAAAACAAGGTCGTTATCTGCAAAATATCAGCTGGGGGTTGTACAGTAAATTTATGCCAAATTAAAAATGATATGGTATCTCATAATACAAATTATAGGCTACTGTACCATATTAAAAAAAAATAATAAAGAATAATAGTGTTGAGAAATTAATAGCCTACACTAGGGCCTACTTATTAACATGAAATTTCTGCTAAAAATTGTTTGCTTGTATTGATACAAAATGGGTAAAAAAGGTAAATTGTAATAAAAACTTCCACATTTAGGCTGCACTGCTTTTATTTGGGTATGAAAGAAAATTAAACAATAAATAGGCCTTAAGGGTGTTATTAGTAGACGGGGCAAGTAGAAGAAGCAAGTACTTGCCGCAAGTACTGGTGAGGTTACTACTTGCTGCAACAAACACCTTTACATGTGGCAAGTACTTGCAGCTAGAGAATCAGAAAGTACTTGCCGACAGTATACTTTGAGTATCGTGGGAGTACAGATCAGTGCAATACCATTTTACAAGTAAATATATTTACTTATTTATCATTTTAAAATGTCAGATACAGACGAAGAATTTAATGAAGTAACTGACGAATGTGTTGTGCTTTTGAGCGAAAAATGTTATGTAAAACCCTGATGACCGCATCAAAAGCCTTATCAAATTCAATTCATTGCAAAAATTTTAAATTACTTTTAAACAATCTCAACACTACTAATTAACTCATAGGCTACACCGCCCTTTGTTTTTACGAACCCGTCACTTATCAAATACGCCTCCGTAAACTTGATTCGTAACTTTTTATAGGCCTAATCGTTAAACGGTCTAAAACTTTGTATAGGGAACCCATTTTTTTTATAGTTTGTTCATACATATATTGTTTATATGTAGTATACATTTTATTAAAATAAATTGAACATTTTAAACGAAATTCAATTTTTACCGAAGACATGTACACTTTCAGATATTGAAAACGCGTGTTCAGTAAAACCCAATTTTCTCTAAAAATCTTTAACTGATTTTAATAAAATTTATACCACATATAAATAATGTATGTATAAACTAACTATACAAAAATGAAGTTTCTGCATTAATGTTTAGACCGTTTAACGATTAGGCCTATAAAAAGATACGAATAATGTTGACGGTAACGAATTTGACCACCTCCAACGCGCGCCCTTGAGTGAAAAACTTTTTTCATAATGAGTATAAACATACTCATACTCATTAAATGTTTATAGCAATGAGAAGTCGCGTGTAAACAGCATGGACAGATCCCGTCCGGTATTGCTTCCAGTGGAGGCCGGCCGTATAGTCTAATTGCATCGTATCAAAGGTTAATTATACTACTAAAAATATATGAAAAATTATTGTATTTTTACTTTTTCCACTTGATTTAGATTCCATGACCTTGATGCATTCTTGCCTATAAGTAGTTTTTACATTTTTAATTTTTGCACGCAAAAAGTTCAAGGCCATGACCGATTAGTTACTCAAGCAATTTAGCCATTGCTATTTCTCTTTTATTTTTATTCAGATAACATTCGTGACGAATGTTCCACGGAAGTTCGTAGCTCTGATATAGGCTATATCTGAAAACTTTATTATGTCAATTGGAGACCACTTGACATATTTCTTGACGATGGTAGCAATTTGTTTTACATCCATTGTCACAACTACAGCCTTTATAAGTGAAAAAGACAATGAATTGAATTGATTGACACTTGCCTGTATCGGCAAGTGCATGTTTAGGCAGGCAAGTTCTGGCCGCAAGTAAATCACGTGACCCGCTACTTTCCTCCTCGCGGCAAGTAAAATCAAACATGTTTGATTTTACTGTCGGCAAGTGGCAAGTGGCCCTGAATGGGAAAGTAACCTTATAGACATGGCAAGTAGGAGGCAAGTTACTGGCAGCAAGCACTTGCTACACCAACTTTCCGTTCCTACTTGCCCCGTCTATAAGCCGCTTAAGATATGTATTCTGATATGAAAATTTCCCAATCTTTAATTTTTGTTATTATTCAATGTTTTGGGAAGGATTATTAGGCCTATACAAAAAAGTGGATATTTTTTGTTGCGGTAGGAGTTAACAAATAATAGAAAATGTAATGCGTTACGAAAAAAAATGTTATTTATTGGTTTCTATGGCAATGACAAATATAAAATACGAGTAATGAAAAAAGCGTTACCAAATTGGTTGCTATGGCAATGAATGTAAATATATTCAAGAAACATGTGTTTTGGTTCATCAATTTAAATTAAGAGACGATGGGTTCCGTCCGGCGTAGTTCAATTATTATCCGTTCCTCATGTTAAAATGTTTATTTAAATTTTTCCATCTGATATTTTGTCAATCATTGTTAACTAGCAACTGTCTTTTCGGATCAAATCACTGATTTTTTCAATGTTTTTGTCTGTCGTTGACTTCGAATGTCAACGACGTGGGTTATCGTCATTCTCCTCTGTCCCTCTTTGAACTGTTTAAACTACTCAAAAACCTGAGGGTGTGATAAACATTCATCACTGTGTATACATTTTTTAACAAAGAATGAGTTTTTGTAGTAGATTTTCCGAGTTCTGCTTTTTAAAATTCCAGGGTCTAAGCATTTTCCCAACGAATAAAGGCCACGAGAGGTCCGCAGAGAGAGCTCAGCTCATTCACTAGTTTAGAACTTTTGATCTTTTTAAGCTATTGAACTCTAGAAAATAAATAAAGAAAAATGTTTTATGTAGCATATCATCTAAATACAGTTATGCTACACACCTAAGAATGATTAGATTAACAATAAAACAAAACATGTTTGGTTCTGATAAATTATATTTAGTCTACAGCTATAAATATTTTCTTTAAATAATCATATTTCAAACAAGGCCGAACTAAGCCAAGTGTAATCTCTAGGCTTTTGGGATTTTGACCGTGCTAAAAATAACTAATGTAAAATCATAACTGTCAGAAGTGATAGAGCGTATGATGAAATTACGAGATCCAAAAGAGTTTTCCGTAGTCAGAGATAAATAATGTTGACAACAAATTGAGGATTTTACAACTTGGCTACAGCTTTAAAGTTGTAAACCTGTTGAACAAACAGATGCAGTGCTGTGTGATTTATATTTGTAAGTTAATTTAGTATGCAGGTCAACTTGAGTTGTACGGATTCTTTAAAAAAGTTGGTTTATATTTAGATTTAGTTAGAACTAGCGCCAGTTTTAACCCTGACACTGACAACTCGTCCCTTGATGTAGACTACTTTGCAAGAAAGCGTTGTTGGCATTTAACCATGTCCAATAACATCTATAGACAAATATTCAGTTAATTTAGTGAAAGCTTATTTTGTATTAAAGGTATAAATGGTGTGGTTGTTGCTGGTTTTTAGATAGAACACACTATTTAAATCATTATAAGTCCTACTTCTTAATCACAATAATAAATTAATGTATAATTACTTACATAAATACCTTAATTCCTTGCACTGCTCGCAGTCCTATTGTGATCACTCTTTATTCGGTCATGTAGCCTACGTTTGATGCCTGATCCTATTTTTCAGGCATTTTCAAAACGGTTTATAAAAATTTTTAAATGATTTACATTTGTTTAATGTTTGTCCAAAAACATAAATTACACATAAACACTCGACAAACATTAACACAAACACACGTAATGGGGCATAAATATGCCGATGTAGTTTCTTTTAAATGAGCAAATCGCACACGTGCACTCTGGCACGTCCTTGTATCAGTACATTACGTGTGTTTGTGTTTTTGTGTTAATGTTTGTGGAGTGTTTATATGTGTAATTTATAGTTTTTTGACCTGCATTAAACAAATGCAAATCATTTAAAAAATTTTATTAACGGTTTTGAAAATGTCTGAAAAAATAGACGAAACGTACATCCCCGAATAAAGAGTGATCACAATAGGACTGCGAGCAGTGCAAGGAATTAAGGTATTTATATAAATATATCCAGTCCAGTAAGTCAAAAAGCAAAATGAAGTATAATTACTTTTATTTTACCTTGATTTTGTGATCTCTGACGTCCCATAAGTTGACGACCACGATTTCGACTTCACAGAGTCATTCTCAAGTCACACACAACACACATATCACACTACAACTGGAACTACTGAACCGATTCAAAAAACAGTTTTACTAATAAAAAGCTGCACTATCCCGGAGTAACATAGGCAAAAAAACATTTTTTATTTCAATATTTGTAAATTTAGTCTGAAAAAATTCTTAAGTTAGGTCTAGTCGGATAAACACATTCATTACCATAGCAACCAATTGAATAAAAAATAACAGATAAAACAGCTGTTTGCTCTAATATTTCCATTAACACCTGATTTCAAACTTTGAAGCAATTATTTGTATTTCTAACTTGTTAGGTTAAGTTTTTATTAAAGTGTAGACCTAAGCCTTGCTGGTCATTTTAACCTTTATTATAACTGCTGTTATAAAACTTACGAAATAATTTGATCTGAACATTTATCATGATTTTACCATATTAGCTTTCTAAATCACGATTTATCAAAACCCACCGAACGGATTGGAATTATATTTTTTATGTAGTTTCCTCTAGGGCCATAGATGCTCGCTAAGAAAGAGTTTCAAAAAATGTGAAATTTTAGGGGGGTTTGGGGGGTCACAGTTACAAAATCAAGATTTCTCTAAAACCATCGAACGGATTGGAATTAAATTTGGTATGTGGCTTCCCCTAGGGCCATAGGTGCTCGCTATGAAAGTTTTATAAAAAATTCGAACTTTTAGGGGAGGTTTGGGGGGGGGGG
>JAGFPH010004270.1:17420-28002 GCA_018207615.1 Philaenus spumarius
GAACGGATTGGAATGAAATTTGGTATGTAGCTTCCCCTAGGGCCATAGGTGCTCGCTATGAAAGTTTAAAAAAAAATCTACATTTTAGGGGAGGTTTGGGGGGTCAACGTTACCACAAAAAACCATCGAACGGATTGGAATGAAATTTGGTATGTAGCTTCCTCTAGGACCCTAGGTACTCGCTAAGAAAGGGTTCTAAAAAATTAGAAATTTTAGGGGGGTTTGGGGGGTCAAAGTTACTAAAAAGAAACACCGAACGGATTGGAATGAAATTTATTATGTAGCTTCCTCTAGGGCCCTAGGTGCTCGCTAAGAAAGAGTTTTAAAAAGAAATCGAAATTTGTAGGCTAGATTTGGGGGGTTCAAAGTTAATAAAAATCGCCATAAGAAATACATATTGTAATATATTTATTGATATAATATATTTTTTGTTAATATACATTTAACTTTGATTTGTCTATCCGTGCTAAGGCGGATCGGGCCAGCTAGCCCTATAGCCGGGCTTAGGGTAATCTATATATTTATAAAAGCGAAATACCATTCACTCACTCATCACGATTTCTCAAAAACTACCTAACGGATTGAAATGAAATTTGGTATGTAGCTTCCTCTAGGGCCATAGGTGCTCACTAAGAAAGGGTTAGAAAAAATTAGAAATTTTAGGGGGGTTTGGGCGTATCAAAGTTATTAAAAAACGATTTCTTCAAAACTACCGAACAGATTGGAATGAAATTTAATATGTAGCTTCCTCTAGGGCCATAGGTGCTTACTAAGAAAGGGTTTGAAAACATTCGAAATTTTGAGGGAGGTTTGGGGAGATCAAAGTTATTAAATCACGATTTCTTCAAAACTACCGAACGGATTGGAATGAAATTTGGTATGTAGCTTCCTCTAGGGCCATAAGTGTTTACTAAAAAAGGGTTTTAAAAAATTGGAAATTTCAGGAGGGTTTGGGGGTAAAAATTACTAAATCACAATTTCTCCAAAATTACCGAACAGATTGGAATAAAATTTGGTTTGTAGCTTCCTCTGGGGTCATAGGCGCTCGCTAAGAAAGGGTTTAAAAAAATTGGAAATTTTAGGGGGGTAAAAATGACTAAATCACGATTTCTCCAAAATTACCGAACAGATTAGAATGAATTTTGTTATGTAGCTTCCTCTAGGGCCATAAGTGCTCACTAAGAAAGGGTTTAAAAAAATTCGAAATCTTAGGAGGGTTGGGGGGTCAAAGTTGTTAAATCACGATTTCTTCAAAACTACCGAACGGATTGGAATAAAATTTGGTATGTAGCTTCCTCTAGGGCCATAGGTGCTCACTAAGAAAGGGTATGAAAAATTTCGAAATTTTAGGAGGGGTTTGGGGGGATCAAAGTTACTAAAATCATAATTTCAGATCTTTTATTATTATGACAATAGTGCTTTTATTATTTAAGATCTATATATATAAAAGCCAAATACCACTCACTGACTGAACACTTAAAAAGAATACAATTATGTTAAAAAGACTGAAAATACCAACCACCACGGGCAAAGCCGTATGGATCAGCTAGTATATATATATATATGTATGTATGTATATTTAACAAAATTATTATAGTTTTAAAAATATTATAACCATGGATTTTTTTATAAAATTCAACTTGATTGACAAATTGACATAACCTCAACAACTAAACTATGCTGACAATGACAGTGGTGAGTGGTGAAAAAAAGGAACATTTTCAAAACTCTTCTTAGTAGGCTAGTTAGTTGATAGTTCACATAATTGGTGACAGATAGAGCACGTGCAACTCAACTGCAGACAAATCAATCTTCTTAGAGAAATAATCTAAAATGTATTAATTTATCGTGTCGTATTTCGTTTAATTATGATTTATATAATTTCATAAAATCTATTTAAAACTGAATTCCGAAACTTTGGAGCGTCCCGAAACCACTTTTGGGACACTGTATGTTATGACAAAAAACCGGGGCAATCCCGGTTTTCCAGGATGTTTGGGCGCCCTACTTATATTGTCATTTTATAGTTAAGTGATTGCTTTTTAAGAGAGTTATTAAATAGCACGTTTTTTACATAATATTGTAAAAGTATTAAATACTAATAAATAATGTAATTATAATCCTACTGTTAAATTAGCCTATGTATAAAATTAAATTACCTAAATAATAAAATTAAAAAATTAGCCTGTAGGTAATAGTTTAGTATATTGATGTTTATCTACTGTATAGGCCTAGTCGTTTAAATTGAGGGTTTCATCGGTATTTTAGTAAATAATAATAATACTAGGGATACCTGGAGCATAAAAAGGCAAATCAACACGGGCTTGAGCTCAATTGTTTCAATAGAATCATTTACTAATAAAAATGTTTAATTTGTTGAAATATAGGCCTACCCTAATTTTTAGTTTTTGTATAACCTAGTTGGTATTACATTCTTTTTAGCATTACAAAGTGCTAAATATGGACTACAAAATATTTAGTCCCTTTTTACTTTTTAAAAATTTATTTTTAATTAAAAAATTTTTGAAAAACTTTAATAAGTTTTGTGGAAAAGGAGATAGCAACATGAAATTGAACTGGTACACCCTTGAAACCATGTAGATTGTGTCTGCAAAATTGTATACAAATCGGTCAAGTAGAATCTGGAAGAGAAGAATTTACAAAATTTGTACGAAAGCTGTGGAAGAGGGCTTTGCCCCAACAAAATATGGAAATGTACAAAACCATGCTCAATGACTGTTAGATTTTGGAAGTGTTAAAGTTCATAGTTTAAAAGTCCATTTACAATTAATCACCCTGTTAAATGTAAACACATTAAACTATTTCTGATATTGAACGTAACTATTTCAGACATTAAATAGGTTAGTTTATTAAATTGTCCACGCCATTAAACTATTTCTGATCAAACTATTGCTACAAATGTTCCTTTTATTATGTGCCAAATTGTCATGTATAAATTACCATAGACATCCAGAAACAGCTGTTTAATAATGACAGCTCGCCTCCTCTGTGTGATGTAAACAGAGACTGCTCCCACAGGGTTTATTTTTAACTTTGTTTTCTCTCTCTGTCTCTTTCTAACGCTTTTTTCTTTTTCATTGACAGGCTCCTCCCACTTATTACTGAGACTGCAGCAGTTTGATTGGCTGATTCCGGTGATACTCTTTCGCTATTGGTCAGTCTACTTAACGGTCAGTGAAACAGTTTATATTCAATGAACTACCTGTTAAGCAAAACTCGTAGTTATTCTTGTATATTTGATCAAAGCGGTTGTAAAGTGTCTTTTGTGTTTAGTGCGTTGTGTTTGCGATTGTATTAATAGTCCCTTTGTGGTAATTTACGTGTCCCTGTGTCGGAAGTGTATTGTATACTAACTGAATATGTTTTAGGGCTGAGTTTTCCTTATTTGAAGTATTAATTAGTGACATTAGTGTAACCTGTTGGTCTTAACGGTGAATGCATTATTTATTTCCATCAGACCTCTTTTAATTGATTGACTTGCACTTTTAAAATAAAATTTAGCACTTGTTGTCTCAAAATTGTTATCTTATTGTTTGAAAAGTCTGGAAACAGCTTAATATCTAAAAATGTACTAGTCTTATGAGATAGAAATAAAATCAGTTATTCATAACCATAAAAGAACCACTTTTTGGTGAGTTTGAAATTTTTGTCCGCCATCTTGGAATGAACTTAATTTTTTTAAATGGGAAGGTGGTCATGTGATACATCATTTCGAAGTAGAATTTCAAGAGAAAACCAATGGTGAAATTTGCAGATCCACATCTTTAACCGATTAAAAATGGCGGCCAAAAACAACTAAATCGTGTTTTCCGATTTTGCTGTAGGCCTACTATTTTTTTTAATTAAAATATTAATTATTCTTCGTTTTGGATTCAGAATTAAATAAGCTTTCAAACGATATGCTACACAACTGTATTTAATTCAACCACTTGAAATCAATTTTGAAAAAATCAAAATGGCTGTTACTAAATTTTGTTAAATACTCCCAAATATCGTTTGAAATCTTATTTAATTCTGAATCCAAAAAGAAGAATGATTAATATATATATTTTTTTAATAGTACTGCAAAGTGGGGCAAAATTGGAAAACACGATTTCGTTGTTTTTGGCCGCCATTTTGAATAGCCTAGGTTAAAGATATGGATGTGCAAATTTCACCATTGGGTTTCTCTTGAAATTCGACATTGAAATGATGTATCACATGACCTCCTTCCTATTTAAAAAAATGAAGTTCATGCCCAGATGGCGGAAAAAAATTTCAAACTCACCAAAAAATGGTTCTTTTATGGTTGTGACTAACTGCTTTTATTTCCATCTCATAAGACTCGTACTTTTTGAGATATTAAACCGTTCCGGGACTTTTCTAACACACTGTATATTTTGCTTTAATAGTGTTTGAAATCAAATTCATGCAGCCTATTATTATTTTTTAGTTCCATAGTCTAATTGAGTTTGTCACAAACAGTAATGTTTCAGTTAGTTCTTGTGCAATTTTTCGTATTTATATACAAGAGCTTCATTTTTTATTTAAACCTGTATACAATGAACATTCTACTACACAAGTTATTAAGTTAAACATCAATAAGTTCAATAGAATAAACATGAACCATAAATTATATTAAAACAATACAGGGAGTTTCACAAGAACCCTGACAAACTTCAGGAAATGGTTCTATGGGTCAAAATAAAGAGAAAATCAAGAATAATTTTTTCTTCCAAAAACGCTTTGTTTTCCAGATATGCGCCATTTTGTATTTTTAACAAAATAATTTATATCTAGAGAATGGCTTGACTGATTTGAGTTCAAATTTTGCATTAAGTTTAACCTAACAATGATTTATCTCAAGAAAAATAGTCGATCCTATCTAATCGTGCATTTCAAAATGGCAGCTGTTTGAAAATTTCAAACCTAAATTATTCAAAAACTGTATATTTTAACAAAAAATGTCAAGACACCTGTTTCGTATCCCTTTTGATTCCCCTATCGGACGGGGTAACTCTCAAAACAATCGGATGAAGGATAATAGCTAAGTTAAAGATGGTGACGGTACATACAATATTGTACTTACTGTGTTGGTATAGGATGCCGGGTTGAACAAACCAATTATTATACATAAGTTAGCTATTATCCTTCATCGATGGTTTTGATAGGTACACCATCGGATAGGGAATCAAAAGGGCTACAAAAAAGGTATCTTAACATTTTTTGATAAAATGTACGGTTTTTGAGTAATTTAGGTTTGAAATTTTCAAACAGCCGCCATTTTGAAACGCATGGTTGGATAGAGTCGGTTATTTTTCTTAAGATATATCATTGTTAGGTTAAACTTAATGCCAAGTTTGAACTCAATCAGTCAAACCATTCTCTAGATATAAATTATTTTGTTAAAAATACAAAATGGTGGATATCTGGAAAATGAAGTGTTTTTGGAAAAAATTTTAGTCTTAATTTTCTCTTTATTTTGACCCATAGAATCATTTCCTGAAGTTTGTCAGGGTTCTTGTGAAATACCCTAACATAAATAATATAGGCCTATAAATACAAAATAATAACAATTGATATTTTGGCTAAGAAACTCCTCCTACGAAATGAAAGCTGTTACTTTTAACAATTGCTTCAGTTTGTTTTTACAAATCAATAGCAAACTCTAAGACTTTAACAACTCAACAATTTGCACCCCCCTCCCCTCTCCAATTGAATAAAATATTAAAAATTATCAAACATCAAATCATAATGTATCAATTTAATGTTCATCAATTTAAACAATAATGAACAAAAATAAAGTACATTAAAAATCCAAATAAACATAAAAATTTGATAGGTAGGCTAATAATTTTAATGTAGTTTTTTCATTAAAAAAAAATTACATTAAGTGATATGATTCGATGTAAATAAATTAAAATATCTTCAGAATGGTTTGAGATATGGATGTGCGGTTTTCACCATTGATTTTGTCTTAAAATTCTACATTGAAATGAAATCCTACCGCTTTCCTGTTTACAAAAAAAGTTACATTCAAAATGGCGGACCAAATTTTTGATATCGTAATAAAATAGTATTTTTACATATTTTATTACTCAATCATATCTATACCTTCAAATTTTCCTTACATACAAAATGTTAAGCTGTGTTTAGACTTTTCACCCACCCTGTAATTATTATTTTTTTTTTAAAGAAAATTCAATAACTGTAAGAAAGGTTTTTCAAAAATTTTATTAATGTCACACATTAAGGAACTAGGTCGGTAATTTTCCATTAGATCTTTGTCACCATTTTTGTAATTATTTACCAACTGTCAAAGGTTGGGGTAGCTCTCTAGAGGTAACAGCCAAGTGGCTTTATCAAGTCTAGAAGACAGACCTTTCAGTGTATGAGTGACCAAATCATAAACTGGAAAAAACGGGACACACTCAAGGGTGGATACTTTCCAGCTTAAGGGGGGGGTCTGGGAAACTAGTCCCGCCATTTATCGCAAATCAAAAAATAAAAGTGATGCTTCTTGTGTCAAAAATTGCAAAAATTTGCGGATTTATGAAAAAAAAAATTTTTGCAAAAAATGTTAGCCTGCCATTTTTTGGAATGAAAATTAGACACTTGTGCCGTATTGTACTCGGTTTGTGCTGGTTGTTGTACATAATCCTTTTTTACAAAAACTCGGGCCGTAGCTACTATCGCACATGACATAGCATAATGACTTGATCCAAAATATTACTTGATGAAGTTATATTGTAAATTATGAAGTTTCAGTGGTTTGAAAATGTGTTTAGTTTTAGTATCCAGCGTAAATACGGAACATTTATGCGTCCTGAGAGATTTTTTCGGGACATTGGGTATGATTATGAAAAATGGGACAATCCCGTTTTTACGGGACGGTATTTGGTCACCGTAGTGTATAGGCTAATTTCTCATATTCTGCGAAGAACCATTGTCTTTGGGAGTCATTTTGTAATTCAGTGTAGTAAGCCTGTGTTTTGCCAATAAATCATTCCTTTTGAATCTACTTAACACAAATTTTTTTTAAATTATAAAAATTGATGTTATAATAAAATTTATTGGACTAAAATAAAGTAATATAAACCAAAATTGGTTTTTATCTCTTCCCGTCCTCCTAAAACCAAGTTTGCTTTAATCAAATTTCTTTTTACAACTCAAATTCTTCTTTTGCAATTTTTTTTAGTAAAAGTTTTGAAATTATGAGTTGTAATTCTGACCATTTGTAATTTATAGCTGGTAGTGTAAGCCGAGCGAATTAAGTACCGGAGTGTTTATTTCGTGACAGAAAACTTAATACTGTGAGCGATGGCTTTCCCTGGAAAGGAAGAACGTCGCGTGTGTTGGGATTCGCGAGATCGTTATTGGGAGTGTCTTGATATTCATCAGGACGATAGCAAACAGTGTGCGAAACTGAGGCAGATTTACGAACAGCATTGTCCAACTCAATGGGTAAGTCTTCCTATTTAGTTTGTTATATACTGTATTAGATTTTTTAAATAGTAACTAAAAACTATCTGCCTATTCGTGTTATTTATTCTGTGTTAGTGTAAAACATCCAACAAAAAAGGATTTTTTTCAGACCTGTTTTAACATTTAAATTGTTAACATATAGTTTGGTAGGATGATTTTACCCCTACAGTACTTCAAAATAAAAAATAAAGAAAAATGTCTGAAAGTTTTCTACATGTTGTTACAACAGGGGATATTTGGTTAAAGTTCCACACTGCTTGCACATTTCACGATCAAAATCTTATCAGAAAGTGAATTCTGTTTTTGAAGTTACTTTTTTTCTAGTGATGGATTGTTTATATTTTTACAATTATTTGTTCAGGCATTTGTTATCATTTGCATAAAGAAAATAATAATAATAACGTTTCGAAAGAATAATCTAACCGTCTAACTTTAACCCTTCCTGAGCTAAACTAATCCGTGCCGTAGGGCGTAATTATTTAGAGGTATACGTTTCGCTATGAAATTTTGATTTTGGATATATTTTTTTGTAAATAGGTTATAAGTTACAAAAATACTGATTTTTTTCTTAAATAACTTTTTGTACGTTTTATTAACAAAAAAGGTGGACGGATGTATTCGTTTTATGTCCGCAAAAATAGTCTTCCATCTTCCGCCCGGAATGTTTGCCCTAATACAAAACTACTTCTTTTATCGGTAACAATGTAATAAAAAGGTTCCAACATACATAGTTTACAATATTATAAATTTTGTTTATGACATTTACATTTCACAATAATAGGTATCAATTTTTAAATATGCAGTAAATCAAGTCCTTTTATTTTATTAGTTATCGTTTTGAGTGCGATAGATTTCAAAGCAAAGATCAGGGTGAAAAAATGGCTGTTCAAGACAGATTTTGCTGAAATAAACTGTTTCTTTTTGCAATTTCTTCTTTGCACACATGGCACTTTCTAGACCCCTTTTATAACTTTCCCATCTAACCTTTGACAATCATTTTCCCTAGAGCGGCCTGGTCTTTGTCGTTGCAAGTGGTCCCGAACTAAGTCTTCAATGAGGCTCAGCCTGAACTATTTATGACTCATCGGTGTTCTATCGTGCTTCTTTTGCTTTATCTTGTACAAAATATATGAATCAACAACAGCTACATCCAATAACTTTAAAAAAAAAACATGTGCCAAAGACACCAGTTGGCGCACTTTTTAGGTGTTAAACAACAGTTGAGGCCAAATGATTCACCCCACCGTAATTATTACTGTTGGAAACTTCTGACACTAAAATAGTGTATTATTTATAGGTTAAATAATTTACTTGCTTACAGAAACAACAAATAAATATTGTTTTTGTGTTTAGTAATCTTGACGGATATATCCGTCTTTAGCCCAGAACGGAAAGCAAAAAAGACGGACATATCCGTCAAAATGACAGAAAGGGTTAAAAATACAAAATAAGAAAAAGAAATTAACTCATATGTAAACATCAACTGACTTAATAATAATATGGTAATTATTTATTTTGAAATGTTGTGTTTTTACTTCTTGTTAATTCAGCTGTTATATAACATGGAGAAGAAACATTTGTGTCTTGGATGAATGAAATGTTGTCTCTGAAGTGTGCAAAGATCAGCTGACACCTGTACTTTTGCTGTACCAAGCTTGTTTAATAAATCAACTGTTTCTGTTGGCAATTATACATGTTGTTTTAGTTGGATTGGCTTGTTTAGTATAATTATTAATCTCCATTTGACCTTTGGATGAATAAAAATAATTCTGGTCACAAGAATTAAATGACAAAACTAGTTGTACGGAAAACTATTTCCAAATAAATTGTTCAAAAATAACTTTTCTCCGACTTATAAAACAACCCTGACTTTGTTTTAAAGCATTTAACAGACTTTAAGCAACGATTGTGATTAGGCCTACAATAGCCTTTAAGATATGAGCGAAAAATAAGCGAAGCTGTTTAAGGTCTTCTAAACATATCGTTTAACACAAATTTTTCTAAGCCTCAGCAAATATTATGACAGGTTGTTCCAAAAGTTCGACAGTCTTTTACCACAGCTGAAACCCTGTTTGTGGAGTAGATTTATAGGTATTGAAAATGTAAAATAATTATGTTGATGAAATATTTATTCTTAGATAAACTCACATTTGGTGATTGAGTAGGTAATCTATCTATATAAATAAAAATGTAAATGTGCGTTTGTTCAAAATCTCAAATCTCCGAAAGTTCTTCACCGATTACTTTGAAATTTTTACAAAACATTACATTCGAATACAAGCAGGTTTTTATAAACCTTTTTTAAAACAGCAGCATCTATTGAATATAAAAACAACATAAAGTATACTAAATATTTAACCCTGCCTTTAAATATGTTTATTGTATTGACTATAATAATAACAGTAATCTCAGCTGTTTGTTATAATATTTCCATTAACACCTGAATTCAAACTTCGAAACAATTTCTAACTTTGTATTTCTAACTTTTAGGTTAGGTTTTTATAAAGAACACCTTCTATTGGATGTAAAAACAACACAAACTAACCTAAATATTGTATGGAAAAGGAGCGCCATAGTAAATAATTATTAAAAATGATTAGTGTGGGTACAGCAATCGTCTGTTTGCTCAAACATTTCCATTAACAGCTGATTTCAAAATTTGAAACAATTATTTTTATTTCTAACTTTTTGGTAGAGTTTTGTTTAAGTGTAGACGTGAGCATTGCTGATTTTTTTAACCTTTATTATAACTGATGGTATAAAATATATGAAATAATTTGATTTGGACATTTAACATGATTTACCATCTTAGGTTTGAGTTTATTATTGATCCTAACCTTTATTGTAAAGAAAGCATAATATATGTGTATAGAAGGGTCCAACGGGGTTGGCGTGTGGGTCTTCCCTAGTTAAGAATAATAATCCCCATTGTTGATTTGAACTGTTGTTAAAGTTTGTGTGAAAGCTGTGCATTTTCTGCTTATATACAGTATTATAAAGGCTACTTCATTAGGGGTATTTCTCTAATCAAAATAATTAAATAATTCGTGTAAACGTAGGTCCAAAAACACTTTGTTAGAGAGTTATGGCTCCTGGA
>JAGFPH010004270.1:45901-57137 GCA_018207615.1 Philaenus spumarius
TATAAAGTCTCAACTGGGAGAAAGTATGTGGCAGTTATCTGGTACCGGTACTGTTTATTAAATAAATCTTGAAATTATGAAATCTATTAAGTTTAGACATTTTTAATTGATATTAATGTAAATTGAAAAGTTTCATATTTTACAAGTGAACGTGGTGCTGATTTCTCTCAAATATTATACTCAAATGAAATATACAGGCTGTCCACATTCCGGAAAGTCAGGGAAAGAGACAAAAAATCTTGAAAGTCAAGGAAATCTTCTTCTATGGCAGACTTGTGGGTAACGTTCTACTTTATAGTACGTTCAGCGAGAGTTTGCAGTAAATCGCTACCTATGACGGATGTCAGGGAAAGACATGGACAATTAAAACCTCTTAATAAATGTTTTATTAAGTTAAATGTATATAAACTTTAAATTTAACTAAAAAAACGCAAAGTCTAAATTTAAAGCTTCAAAATGGCCACAGAACACAGCAATTTACTGCAAACTCTCGCTGAATGTACTATAGTTTGCCATAATCCAAGTTAGATAAATCTTCCCCAGTGATGGATTTGAGGGGAATTTTGAATGCTCTAATCAGCCGTAACTCAGGCTATTGTAGCATTTTTCCAGATATTTTTCTCAAGAAGTGCACAACAATTATATAGCTTTTGTTGTGCCCCTGTGTTATTTTTACTTTCTCCCCCCTATACATAGTATATGCAGAAAGTATTGTTTTCGTCCAAATTTTCGAATTTGAATTTTGAGTGGAATTATCTGTTTTGGTGTTCCCTGAACCCCAAAAAATTGTTTAATGGAATTATCTGTGTTGGTGCTCCCTGAGCCCAAAAATATTTTTAGGGGAATTATTAGTTTTGGTGCTCCCTGAACCCAAAAATGTGTTATTTTGGTGATGTCTGTCCGTGTGTCTGTAAGGATGTGTACAGAGCTGGAGACCATACCAACGGTCCGATTTTGATGAAATTTGGTATGTATGTGTAGTTCTGGAATATCTCCAGGTGTTTTTTACATTTTTTCAAATTTTTGATTTTTAAGGGTTTTACCCCCCTCCCCCAAAATTTGCCAAAAAATGAGAAAAATCCAAATTTATCAAAAACAGCTCTAACGATTTTGAAAAAATTTTGCTTATTTGTAGCCCTAAATGTACCCTCCATATGCAAAAAACAGCATCTTTCTAAAAATTCTCGTTTAGTTAATAATATTAATATCTGAGTTTTGGGGGTTTTTGGATAAAAAGTGGGTGGGTTTCAAAACCTTTTTTGCGCATCTATACAGACCTAATTGACATGTTTGGTACAAATTTGTTCAAAATCGATCGAATAGTTTTAATAATAATAGTATAATATGGATGTGTGTTACATGCATCTGATATTTTCCATGGTATGACCTACTTTTGCAATTCTAAATAACCACCTCCTATGCTACTCTTGGGAAGGTATATAGTTTCAACTGGGAGAAAGTATGTGGCAGTTATCTGGTACCGTTTATTTAAACTAATTTAGCTAATTTTCTTCGTATTTCCAGTTTTATTTAGGTTGCTAACTTAAAGTCATCACTCTAGCTAACAAGAAATGTGTCATAAAAGAGAAAACCTTTACAAAATTAATCTAGGGTTTATTCATCTTAAAACTAGACATAACTGTTAGCATGAAAATAAAAATTAAATTGTTATTAAGAATTGAACTTATGATAACATATAGAACTAGTGGAGACCCCTGCGTGCTCCGCACGCCAACCCCCAATGGAACCTTCCAAAAACATATATTATGTTTTATTTAAAGTAAAGGTGTAGGATTAATAATAACCTCAAAACTAAGATGGTAAATAATGTTAAATGTTCAAATCAAATTGTTTCGTATATTTTATAACATCAGTTATAATATTTTGTTAAAAGAACCAGCAAGGCTCAGGTCTATACTTTAAAACCCTAACCTAAAAGCTAGAAATACAAAAATAATTGCTTCAAATTTTGAAATCAGTTGTTAATGTAAATATTGGAGCAACCAGCTATATTACGGTATCTGTTATTTTATTCAATTGGTTGCTGTGGTAATGAATGTAAATACAGGTGTTGGTTTATCATTCTAGGCCCAACCTAAGAATTTTTTCCGACTAATTTACAAATATTGAAATGAAAAAAGGTTTTTATCGAAATTAATTATAACCTATGTTACTCAGAGATAGTGTAGCTTTTTATTAGTAAAACTACTTCTTCAATCGGTTCTGTAGTGTCCCCTACATACAAACAAACAATAAAACAAACTTTACCTCTTTATAATATTAGCATAGATCTAATGTTTTAATGTAAACTACAGAACAGCTGTTTTATGTTTTTAATTTATTTATTTAAGTACCAGGAGACCGAGCTAAAGCTCGATTATAAGCAGGGCTATGATTTCAATAATAAATATTGGATTATTGAGTTTTGAGGCCTATAACATTAAACAACTAAATAAAGGGTATATACATCATTAGGCTTACGGTACCTGTAATAAAAATACAGTTTAAAGGATTAACCATAATCTCAATGCTATGCCTCAGAAATAAGTCAGGCATAAATTAAAGTTTAATATTTCAATATCGATTTAGGCCTAGGGCCTAGTTCGCTCACGTCAATAACTATTATTGCAAATTTCCGTGAACATCGTTTAGGTTAGGCCTATAACATTAAACAACTAAATAAAGGGTATGTTTATTTAGCAGAAGTATTCGTTGCCATGGTAACTATAAATAGATACAACATTAGGCTTACCTCTAATCAAATATACAGTTTGAAAGAAAGCAGATGATTATTGTAATGGCATTGAAAACATTTGCATCAGCTGTGCTTTGTATTGTTTAAAATGGACAAATTTCACTTTTTAATTTAATAAAAAGACGTAGAAAACGAATTTTCCCAGACTGGTGACCATTTCCAATCGATTTCTCGTGGCCAAAAGCCCCATATAAAATCAAAAAATGAAAAATCCTTAGACGGAGATTCCAGATCCATTTAGCAGACAAACAATTATCTCTCGCTTTAGAAGATAAGATACCAAATGTTTTAATGTAAACAAAGCAGATGTTTTTAAATTCTCATGTACTTCTTATGGGGATTTTTCGTTTTTCGGGGACCCCAAAAACCCCTTAGTTTTTAATTTTAGAAAAAACTTATATTTTTCCTTCGTTCCTTGAATCGATACCTTTAATTTGATACCTCTCCCATCATCCTCCAATTTACCAAATTCCCACAATTTTGAATCTAAAATTTCGCTTACAGAATTATATATTAGGATTAGAATTAAACATATGTACACAAACAGTATTATGAAAATCACCACATTCTTCCTCCCTTGATTTTCAGTCGTAGTCTTTCAGGTATGCGGAAGCTCTTCTTTGTCGATAAGATCGTCTAAGTTCAGGTGGTTGATCATCAAGTCCTGGGTCTGTCAGTTCTGGCTCGAAATCGGCTACTTCTTGTTGTATGCAAGTTTTTGGTGTTATTGCTGTTGGTTGCCTGTCTTCTTTATTAGTACTACAGTAAAACCTCATTAATCCGGACTAATTGGGGCTCTAAGTCGTCCGGATAATTAAAAGTCCGGATTAAATGAAATAACCTTAATATGAACAAAGGTACATAATGAAACACCCTTTATGTAAAACTAACATGTATTTTGAGTTTAGTTGGATGTAAAGACAATACGTTAATTCATAAAACATGAACTAAAATGTATTACACTGTGAATATGAAAGGTCCATTCTGTGGACTACTAGTTTAGAATGGCTTATTCCAAATTTAGCTGAATGTAATCGTTATAACCTGCACTCAACTGGCTGTCCGGATTAAGCGAAGTCCGTCATAATGGGGTCCGAATTAATGACCCCATTAATTAAGTTTACTGTAACTTGTTTCGGCTCTTGATCCAGTGACTCATTCTTGTAACTCCTGGATGTCCAATGTTTGAATGTAAAGTGTAAAACTTATTTGCTCCAGTAGCACCACAAACTCTCGACAGTGCATCAGCAACTTCATTCTGCTTGCCCGGTCGGTAAACAATATCATAACTGAAGTATGAGATTTCTAACCGCCAACGTAGTATCTTTTCATTTTTAATATTGCTATTGTGATTTTGGTCAAACATAAAAGTCTCAGACTTTTGATCAGTTATCAATTTGAAATGACTCCATTTTCTTAGAGGTTCAACAATTGCATATGCTTCCTTTTCTACAGCTGAATGTCGTACCTCGCTGGGGGAAAGCGTTCGAGAAAAGAATTCAACTGGGTGAACTGACTGTGAAAGAGTGGCAGCTATAGAATGTTCCGATGCGTCAGTTTCAACTACAAACAGGATATCTTTAGCAATTGCAGACAATCCCGATTGAGCAATTTCTTCTTTCATTAGCTCAAAATCTGAGATAGCTCTTGATGAAAGCAGGAAAGATTTTGTACTAACTAAGCTTTGAACTTTCTGAGAGTAGTTTGAGATCCATTTTGAGTAGTGTGGACAACATTCCCACTGTTCTTTTAAGAGATGCTGAGTCAGTAGGTAGGGGAAGGTTTAACAAAGGCTTTAGAAAAGGCGTTCTTCATCAGGCTTTACAGTTTTTTTTTTCAATTTTATATCCTAGTAGTTGTATTGAACGTACAGAATACTTACTCTTCTTCTTATTAATAGTAAGATTGTACTTTTTGACAGCTGCTAGGAAACTTGCGAGATTTCTATCATGTTCGTCCTGGTCTTTCCCACAGATTTACTTACTATAGGTCTGATATCTTTTGTTAGATTATGAAATAGAGGCGGGGGTTCAATATTCACTTTGTATGAGTGTTCTTGTAGTTTTAAGTTAACAATACAATGACCGACAATTTTAGAAGATAAAGAAATAGAAGCCATTGACACTTTACCTTTTCCAGGAACAAATTTGATTTTGTTTTTGTATAGAAAAGATTGATCAACAAAACTTTGTGAACTTCCAGTATCTATTAATCCATCAGCCTGGATACCATTAATAAACACTTTGACAATAGCTTCTTTAAGACAAGAAGGCGCAGCCGCAGATATTGATGTTACAAAGTTATAATTTTCTGATAAAGTTAGCTAGTTAACAGAGTTATTTTTAGCTTTAGAGTTACATACTTTACCAGAGTGACCCCTTTTTTGAGCAAATTTTACACGTCACATCCTTAGCTGGGCACTTATACCTTGGGCGACTTGGTCCACCACAGAAATAGCATTTTGATGATGTAGAAGCACTTAGTTGGGGTTTTCATCTTGTTTACCTTTTGCTTGTTTTTCAAGGACAGTAGTGTTTGAAGTAGTTGCATTTAATGTATATTGGCAATGAGTGTAACAAGCTGCTTGATTTTGAGCTGCTTCTAAAGCTCTGGCTTGTTTAGAGGCTTCTTCCGATGTTAATGAATTGTTCTCAAGCAGACGTTGTCGAATGACTGGAAAGACTAGCCCATTGATGAATCCATTGCATCCCTACGAAGTTGTTTTTGGGCTCTTCTGCTGTGACAGCAGCAAATTTACATTCTTTACTTAGTACTTTTAGAGCAAGTAAGTAATGATTTACTGACTCACTAGATTGTTGTTTACGAGAGGCCAGTTGGTATCTTGAAAATATCTCACTAGTTGGTTTGATGTATATAAACTAAATTACAAGTGAAAAAACATGGACCAAGACCGGGATTTGAACCCAGGACCTTTGCCTTTCCGGGGCAACACTCTACCACTGAGCTATCAAGATCCCTGATATTGGTCGATGTTATCTCACTTGTATGGTTTTACTGCATATATAAATTAATAGACTGAATACCTCGCATGCGACATTGAAAACAATCTCAATTCTTTTTGCAGCCTACAATTCATATATGCAGTAAAACCATACAAGTGAGATAACATCGACCAATATCAGGGATCTTGATAGCTCAGTGGTAGAGTGTTGCCCCGGAAAGGCAAAGGTCCTGGGTTCAAATCCCGGTCTTGGTCCATGTTTTTTCACTTGTAATTTAGTTAATTTAACCCTTGCTGAGGAAGCGTGTAAGCAGGTAATTTATTACAAATTAAAAATGATGTATATAGCATTGAGAGTTTTTATAGCATCCTTGTATGAATTGCACTCAGAATAATAGTCAAAAATTGGCTGTGATACGTGGTTATTTTAAAGATTTCATTTGTCTTCTGATGTATTAGTTCTTCTTTTTTAGTTATCTTTGCAAGAAAGCTCTGAAAGGTTTTTCGTCAATGCTTCCATAGCTGAGTTGAGTTTTCAGAATTAGGTTCTGTATCAAATCGTGTTGGTTTCAAATAACTTTCCATTTCAGCAAAAATTAATATAAAATCAAATTATATAAAATTAACAAAAAACTAAAGTTTTTTTAAGATGAATAAATTGTCATAAAAGAGAAAACCTTTACAAAATGAATCTAGGTCTTATTCATCTTAAAACTAGACATAACTGTTAGCATGAAAATAAACATTAAATTGTATTATTGAAATACATTACAAACAGTATTATGAATTTTCACCACAAAATGTTTGTTTAATAAACTTTGGCTGGACAATTAAGTATATCAGGAATTTAGTGGTTGGTTGGACTTGGTTGTTAGTGATGCGAATCCAGCTTATTGTAAAGTGTGTCTGAAATCTTTTAAACTAAGCAATATGGGGAAACAAGCAATTGTTTCTCATGCTAAGGGACCAACTCATGTAAAAAATATGAGAGCGAAGGGCTCTCCTTACTTTTAAGAAACATTTTACAAGTCTCAATGGATGGACATAATGTTAACCTTAGTTTTATGAAAAAACTTGAGAGCCAATTGGTTGGGAACTTTTTCACATCTCTCTACGGCCTTTTCAAAGATAGTCCAGCTCGACGAGCAAAATACTCAGACATTACAACCAGCACCTCTTTCCCTTTTAAGTTCACAGCAGTAAGATGGATGGAAAACAGTCGCTGTGTAGATCAAAATTTCAAAATATGTGATAATGACAATAAACTTGTAAATAATACAACAAAAAAGATAACAAAAACCTGCAATACCTTAGAGAAACTATGAGAAATCCATTTTTTAAGACAAAACTAAGTGCTCTCAGAAGCATATTGTCAGATGTTGAGCCATTCCTGAGAAGGTTCCAAAGTCAGAAGCCTATGGTCCCATGTCTCTTTATGTTTTTCATTTTCATCCTGCTTGGCTGGTTTATTCTCAAATTTTAAAGTTATTGTTAAAGCTATACTTTAATATTACTATAATTATTTGTTACCATTAAGTTAATTGTTCTATTAATTAATCTATTTTATCTTGTTCATATATTATTTTATTAAGTTCTCTACTGACCAATTTCTCTTACATTTTGAATACTTTTATAAATGTAATTTTAATTCACACTATAAATATTAGTTCATTTCTTGTAATTAAATGAAGTTCCATTGCTAAAAATAAATTCTCATTTTTGTACCTGTTTCATGTCATGCTACTAGATTTGTAAAAATACTCTCATTTTTACATTACCTAAGTATTTCCTGTAGGCAATATGAAAATTTATCCAATGTATTTGTATTTTTCAAGAAATAAACATTCAAAAAAAAAATTGGAGAGAGAATTAGGCTAGCTATGGGGAAGATGGAAGCTGGGATTGACTTTTTCTTCGTTGTAAAATACAATGCTTAAAAAATTAACATACTATACATTTTACAGAGTCGGGGAAATTTTGGTATACAGGTCATGGAAAGTCAAGGAAAATTAAAACAGATTTTCTGTGGACACCCTGTTTATAAAATACATAGTTTTTCGTCATGCTAATGATGTATAAAATTAATTTTTATTAAAATATGTATTACTGCATAAAATCCCAAGGTCCCTGTTTCAGATAGATTAATAAAAAAGTCATAGGGCAAAATAAATTTCCAGAAATAGGTATTAATAAGGTTGTAACAAACAAAAACAAAAAAGAGCCCATGTTAGTATACCATTGAAATAAAAATAACATTTAATAATTTTTGGCAGTAATATTACATTTTCTTTCATTTAAAACAAACCGCAAGAAAATCGGCTCTGTACTCCAGAAATAAGTATCAATAGGGTTTAACCTAAAACTCAAAAAGCGATGAAATAAAAATGCCATTTCATTATTTTTTCATAATAATGACAACATTTTCTTTCATTTAAAACAAACTGCATGCAAATCGGCTTGGTAGACCTTCAGAAATAAGGTCACGAAACATTTAAGGCTACTTTTAATTTATTTCTGAAAACCAAGCTAATTCAGAGGTAATTTGATTGGACTATAATACGTAGTTTAATTCTTACATTTGGCATTGCTGCATCACTTGTTCATTTCATATGCTCAATGTTCATACATAAAGCGCATTTTCTAAATAGTCAATTGTTATTGTCTTTAAATTGAAGTAATATTTTTCTTGGATTCATTTCACATATTTCTTTAATTAGAGTTGTAGAGTTTACCATTTAAACTCGCAGTTTAGCGTTTAAACAATGTTGTAAGGTTGGCAGCTTATTCTTCTTCATAAAAAATATTGTCGACTACGATATCAACAGGGAGACATATTCTAAACCTTTGTCGAAATAACATCTATTTGCTGCCACAATCCTTCCATTTTGACTCCATCCTGTTATACAACAATACTAGAGCCTAGATATTTCAAATGATCAATTTGCTCACAGTTTATAGTATTTAAACAGCAGAGTTGAAAGTACATCTCCCAGCGTGACTCCTTGTATCACTTTATCTTCTTGGGGAGGTACCTTGCTTACTGTCGACGTAACCAATGCACGTGGTATTATAAATTACACTATTATTTAAAAAAATGTGATGATTGAAGGTAAAGTTTTCAGATTAGGTGTCCCTGTATCAAAATACAAGGTTGACTTCAATCATCTACTATTTGAGTTTAAATATTGTCTACATTGTATGCTTTTAGTAACATTTTTCCTTTAACCAAGCTATTGCTATAAATCTCCACGCACTAAATATTTAATTAAAGAGTAGATCATAATGTTATGTCCCACTAAACTCATAGAAAATGAAGTGAGGAAAGCACAAAACCTTAAGTACCGTAGTCTATTTACTGATTTTGGTTGGAGTTGTATAACATTTTAAGTTGTCCAGGACAAATGTAAATATTATATCGATGTCAACTATAAACAATGACACCATTAGTGTTTGAGATTGGTGACAGTGTTCGGTTTGATGTCTTAGATGTATTGAAATTTTATTTTAGCGAATTTTCATAGGAAAAATAAGCTATTGCAGAGGCTCCTATGGTGACACCTAAGTTCGGGAATAGCGAATGGGCACCGATCGTAGTCCCTAGATCACGTTTTAGGATGTAATTAAAAATGTTATATAATATTATATGTATTTACGTGTTCACACTCTTAACGGCCGCATTTTACATCCGATTTGATACACACGCTGGTTTTTTAAGTCCCTGAGACGAGTTCCAACAAAAATCCAACAACCGGAAGCACGTTTTTTGTCCGGACGTATAAAATTTTTGAGGTTTTTGGTATGAGAACGAAACTTCTTTGGTCTTTATCTAAAAAAATTAATTTAAGAGAACATTCTGCACATTTGTTTCTTTTACACAACCTTTTAGCCTGTTTGTTTTTCCCAAAATCGATCCAAACATAAAATATTATAAACAACCCAGTTCATATCCATGTCGGGGGCAGTCTCTGATATGAGGCCGCAAGGTGGATATTCAAACTCATGAAGCGAGTCTTTCGCTACGAGAGGAACGAAGCAGCGCGTGAGCTGGGGCTAAAGGCTGAGGTTGAAACAAATTCAACTAATATATTTCGTATACGTAGGCAGCTGTTCAAAGCCATCCTGAGTAGATCAATTTCAAAAACAGTTGGTTGAAATCCTAAAACGTATAAACTTAATTTTGGAAATTCGATCAACTCAGTTTTGCTGGTTTAACTGTGCTCAATCACAGGGAAGAACAAGTTTTGCTCGTTTAACTGTGCTCAGCCACAGAGAACAACAGTTTTGTGGGTTTAACTGTGCTCAATCATAGGCAAGAACAAGTTTTGCTCGTTTAACTGTGCTCAGCCACAGGGAAGAACAAGTTTTGCTCGTTTAACTGTGCTCAGCCACAGGGAAAAACGGTTTTGTGGGTGTAACTGTGCTCAGCCACAGGGAAGAACAGTTTTGTGGGTTTAACTGTGCTCAGCCACAAGGAAGAACAAGTTTTGTGGGTTTAACTGGGCTCAGCCACAGGGAAGAACAGTTTTGTGATTGTAACTGTGCTGAGCCACAGGTAAGAACAGTTTTGTGGGTCTAACTGTGCTCAGCCACATGGAAGAACAGTTTTGTGGGTTTAACTGTGCTCAATCACAGGGAAGAACAAGTTTTGTAGGTTTAACTGTGCTCAATCACAGGGAAGAACAGTTTTGTGGGTTTAACTGTGCTCAATCACAGGGAAGAACAGTTTTGTGGTTTTAACTGTGCTCAGCCACAGATAAGAACAAGTTTTGTGGGTTTAACTCTGCTCAATCACAGGGAAGAACAGTTTTGTGGGTTTAACTGTGCTCAGCCACAGGGAAGAACAGTTTTGTGGGTTTAGCTGTGCTCAGCAACAAGGAAGAACAAGTTTTGTGGGTTTAACTGTGCTCAGCCTCAGGGAAGAACAAGTTTTGTTGGTTTAACTGTGCTCAATCATAGGGTAGAACAAGTTTTGTGGGTTAAACTGTGCTCAATCACAGGGAAGAACAAGTTTTGTTTGTTAACTGTGCTCAGCCACAGGGAAGAACTGTTTTGTGGGTTAAACTGTGCTCAGCCACAAGGAAGAACAAGTTTTGTGGGTTTAACTGTGCTCAGCCACAGGTAAGAACAAATTTTGTGGGTTTAACTGTGCTCAGCCACAGGGAAGAACAGTTTTGTGGGTTTAAATGTGCTCAGCCACAAGGAAGAACAAGTTTTGTGGGTTTAACTGTGCTCAGCCACAAGGAAGAACAAGTTTTGTGGTTTAACTGTGCTCAGCCACAGGGTAGAACAAGTTTTGTGGGTTTAACTGTGCTCAGCCACAGGTAAGAACAAGTTTTGTGGGTTTAACTGTGCTCAATAACAGGGAAGAACAAGTTTTGCTCGTTTAACTGTGCTCAGCCACAGGGAAGAACAGTTTTGCAGGTTTAACTGTGCTGAATCACAGGGGAGAACAAGTTTTGTATGTTTAACTGTGCTCAGCCACAGGGAAGAACAAGTTTTGTGGGTTTAACTGGGCTCAG
>JAGFPH010004270.1:71911-102970 GCA_018207615.1 Philaenus spumarius
TAAAAATATGTACTGGACTACAAATAGTCCAGTACATATTTTTAATACACAGTAGCCTTCATTTGGTCCAGATTCAATTTAAAGTTCTGGACTTTTTGAAACTCTTGACTACATTATAACTCCTCACTATTTAGGCGACCTGGACCATTTGAAAACTGGACTAAATAAAGGCATCCCGTAGATAAGTTCTAAAAAAATATAGTGCTCTTCTTTCCTGAATTTGTTAAACAATAAAACTGTGTTTAAAAAAATGGGTCATTGTAACGGGATGCCTCTATTGGGTCCAGGTTTCAAAAGTACCAGGTCGCCTTAATACCGAAAGTAAAATAACACCAAGTCTATGTCTATAAAAAATAGAAAGATTAAATTATTAAAACCAAAATCTGTAACCTCAGTACACCGTTTCGTAATAGAATTGGCAACTATTGACAAGGACAATTAGTTATTACAGCTTTACGATGGGTTCTGTAGATTTACTTTTAGCAAGTTCAGTAGAATTACCAACTTACAGTGACTGGGAACTTTAATTTATGTCAGATATTTATTTAAAGGCCTATTTCACTAGGTTTTTTTTTATAAATCAGGTGACAGATGGAAGTTTTTATGTGTCTAGATAAAATATGAGTTACCTACTGTTAATCCCAGCAATAGGCTAACTAACTAGCCTACTGGTAGTTTTTCTGACTAAATTCCATTATACGACTTATAATGCTTACGCGGGGTAAATTTACTATACGACCCATGGCTGATATTTTTGCAGACGGCGACCTTGTTTTACATTCTACTGTTAAATGTTGAATACAGGTAAACATACTGTGATTAAACACTATAAGTTAGAACTTCAGGCTACAATATTTTTTTAATCTTGCATTTCTGTTGGACGTAGGGCCCTATAGTAAATTTGCGCCCAGTTGTAGAAAATTTACTATATTACCCTTCGCCAACAGAAATGCAAGAATTAAAAAAACAAACTTTCCTCATTAGGCATTTAAATTTACTATACAACCCTCAACTGATATTTTTGCAGACGACGACATTGTTTTACATTTAACTGTTAAATATTGAATACAAGTAAACATACTGTGACTAAAGACTATAAGTTAGAAGCCAGATTTATTAACTTACAGTCTCTAGTCACAGTTTGTTTCCACTTAGGGCACAAATTTACTATTCAACCCTAGGCTAACCTATGGCAACAGAAATGCAAGAATAATTAAAAAAACCTAAAAGGTTCTAACCTATACCGTAGTATTTAGTCATAGTATGTTTACCTGTATACAACATTTAACAGTAGAATGTAAAACAACATCGTTGCCTGCAAAAATATTAGGCTAGGGTCGAATAGTAAACTTACGCCCCCCGTTAGTAAACATGATATATAAATCGGTAACATCAACTAAGTTTTTTCTAAAACAGAATAAAACTTCTAAAATTATAATAACATTTTTTTAAATAGCCTGAAGTATTAACTTACAGTCTCTACACAGTATGTCACAGTATGTTTCCAGTTTGTAAACATATAGCTTGATGATATTTTTAATGTTCTAATAAAATGTTCTTCAGCTGATGCTATGTTTTTAGTTTCTAAACATTACGTGTTGGTACGGCTTGTCGTCAAAATCAACTAAATTTTGAGTTTGATATTAACATGTTTTGTAGGCTATAAATTCATTCTCTAAACATAATTTTCCAGGAGTGTTGCCTTCTGTCATGAGAGTTAATCCATTAAAATATACATTTATCTAATTGAAAAATCATTGCATGATAGTTTAAAACACATTTTGTTTAGAAAAGGATTTGATATATATGTATAAAAAAATTTGTAAAGAAAAATTCTTACAAACGCTTGGCAAATTTTAAAATAAACTATATATGTTTGGCATATTGGTGACACTCCTGACATGAAACGCTTAGTAATTGCAATAAAATGCAGTTATTTTAATTTTTTTAAATAATATAAGCTTTATTTTAAGTCTATAATTCATACTTGATTTACTATTATAAGCTTGTGTTCCTTAAACTAATAATTTTTACTAAGCTTTTTACGGTAGGCTAACACTCATGACATTTTTCTATGATTTTGCAAATGGTTACTAAAATGAAAAAACATAAATAGCCTAAACTCGGAGAGTTCAAATGAAGTTGTATGCTTGAATATATATACTGTAAAATCATATTTTGTATAAAAACTATTCAATATTTGATAGTTAATCAGTCTATCAATTGGAACTTGTTTTATCCTCCAATTTTAAAAACAAGAATTATCTAAAAACAGATTTTAATTAATTATTACAGTATACATCACCAAAGTGCAAATAAAAAATGTATTGCTCTAAAGCTGCGGTCAGACTAAAAATATATACACTATTTATTACAGTGTGTGTGAATGTCCAAATAACTATTTATAACTACTCCATAACATATAAGGATATAAGGAAGGAAGTTTCCAGTTTTTGTTGATATTAGATAAGGGTTATCGCAAACGCGTAACTTTACTATTCGACTCTAAGCCTAATATTTTTGCTGCGGCGAGTAAAAAACTATTTGAGATCAAAACTGGTTGCGGAACGATTAAATGCACTTGCTTTGTTAACTATAGAATCAGATTTGCTCATGTCTCTAGATTGTGATGACATTATCAATAATTTTGCCATTCTAAAAACAAGACGTAAAAATTTGGGCCAATAAGCAATAATTTTTGTACAAAAGACAATAGCATAAATAATGGTATTGTTGAATGACATTAAGTCATATACCTCATTATTATAAGGCTACTGATTATAATAAAATAAAATATTTGCTTTCAGAAAAATGCATTCTATTGAATAAAACAAACTAATTCCACCACTTAAGAAATGTCAAGGGTGGGGGAGGGGCGGCAATTTTGGCAACTGCATAGGGGCGTCAAATTTCTAAATCCGGGCCTGCTTAGGCCTATATGGTAACGTTAAAAGTAATGGTTACTGGTATGCCTATCCTTTAAAAGTGGTATTAGTTGTTTTTAGAATAACCGCAAGCATTTGTTATTTATTCTGAAATCACTGTATCTAATAAAACTAAAAATAGAAGGGTAAAATTACAAAAATATGAGTGTTCAAACCTATTTAAAAACATGAACATATTGAGAGTTGCCGTCAAAACAAATAAACATCTTTAATTTACCTAAGTTATGCATGCCAAAATTTGTAGGCTGTGGATTTCTCTTTTTTTTGCTGTCTTCTGTAGCCGAGGCTATTTAATCACTATTTATTCTGTCTGAAGAATGTGACTTTAATCAAGATTAGTAATTGCATCTTCCATATTTTATGAGATATATCTGAAAATAGGAATGAATTATATGTAATTGCAGTAAACACCACCTAACGTAAGCAAACACAAGGTATTATAAAGGTTAGCCTACAATAATAATGTTACATATATTAACCTACAACTAAATTACATTTTTATAAGTTTATAAGTCAGTTTAAATTAAGGTTTTTCCTTTTATTACGCAACCCAATCAATGACAAAACATTTAATTAGTGGAATAGTAGACGAAGTTTAGTGGGTCTATTAATTAATTAATACCCTACAAATTTATGTTTGTTTTAAAGATATAGGTTTTTTAAAATTTTTGTTCAATTTGTAGGATATAGGACTATCCTTTAGATAGGTTATTTGTATCAATTATAACAGGCGATGAGAAATAACCACCCAGGTTTTCGCCTTTAAACCCCCCCAAAAAAAATGTATCAATTATAATATGTAAAATATGTGTGGGCCTATGGCTTTACTAAAATTATACATAAGCAGTGACTTCTCACAAAGTATTTTAGGTTAATAGGAATATTTTAGCATGTAAGTAGGCCTAGGGATATATTTAGGCGTTACCATATATTAAATTATACAGATAATTTTTCATTAGTAGGCCTAGCCTATTTATATTTATTGTCAGTCGAAAACAGAAAATTTTGAGTTTAGTTAAACACATTGGAATAGGGAATCGTGTCATTTTAACATGAAATGTAAACATTTTTTGGGCGTAACTTTACTATTTGACTCTAACCTAATATTTTGGCAGACAACGACGTTGTTTCACATTCTACTGTTAAATGTTAAATACAGGTAAACATACTGTGACTAAATAGGTTAGGTTAGAAGCTTTTAGGTATTTTTTTAATTATTATTTTTGCATTTCTGTTAGCTCTAGGTTAGCCTAGAGTCGAATAGTAAAGTTATGCCCTACATTTAGTTTAAAACATTGATTTGATATTATAAATATAACCTAAACAATATGATTACTTAGAAATTTTTTAGCTCATAGGTTGACACATCTGCTGAAATACTGCGAGTAGGCTAGTAGTGGTATTCTACAATTTCGCCGAATAAAATTGCATTAGCCTATTAAATATTTGCCAACCAAGATAACCTTTAGCCAAACATACTGTGACTAAATAGGCCTAGGTTAGGTTAGAACCTTTTAGGTATTTTTTATTATTATTTTTGCATTTCTGTTAGGTATAGGTTAGTCGAATAGTAAAGTTGCGCCCAAATTGATTAGCCTATGACATACATAGGGCCTAATGGTTTGAATATGCAAATTACAACTAGTACTAATTTGTTTTAACACCTTGTTATAAATGGAAATAAATAAGCAACTTACCTGGATAATAACTGTTACATGTTCAGTTCAAATCACAACTGCTGAAGGATAATTGTGTTGCAAAGTGTGTTAGGCTAAGGACTTTATAAACAGCATCCAAAAAAACGTTGTTAAATAGGCTAACAAAGAAATTACGTATATTACGAAGTGTTAACAAAAGAATTCTCTTGAAAGAAAGCGATTTAAAAAATATATAGACAAAAGATGATTACGACAAACCACATGTGCTAACTGCTAACTAACCATAATATCCTTTAGCCATAATTGATTATTGGTATTACCATGTGCCACTGCTAGATCCCATGTCGCAAGCGGCAAGCACACGATCTTGGCAAGAAGATGGTCTTAGTTTAACGGTTAACATGCTAACTAGATTTAGTTTCGCTATATCGAAACTTGACCAAATTTGATTTAGTAATAATTAATTATTAAGTTATAATTATTATTGTTTACTATTATAATGTGTTATTGCTATCTATACCTCAATATAAATTTAATATTAAGATTATATTAGTAAACCCCATTTGTTATAGTTATTATGTGGTTGAATATTGGCTTAAGTCAAAGAAAATTCGTCAATAGATTTAAAACAAATGCATGAAATTTACCATTACTTTCATAAATTAAAAAAGATTTTGTTTGTTTTGTGTACCTATAATATAAAAATGTCAATCACTAAATTAAGATATCTTTCACACGAGTAAGATACCTACTACAATTATTATTTGTATGATAAAGTTTATCAAAAAGTACCATAACATAGACAAATTTTAATTTTAGCCCAATTGAACAGTACCTACTGTGCCAATTCTGTTTTATATACTATATATTCTGTGATTTTTCACGGGGGCTTACTAGTAAAAGATTATTTACCACTGAACTAATTAATAGAATCCATAAACAATAACTGTATAAATAATAACAGCAATAACTGCATAAAGGCAGCACTAAAATCAAATTATTCCTAAACTGTGGCCTAATTTCCATGAAAATCAACGGAAAAACTAAATTGAACGAAGAAACAGTTGAACTAAATTGAACAGTAGATACTTTACGTTTCAGAATAAAAACTCTCAAGTGTCAAAATATATTAAATATTTTTTTGTCACCAAACTAAGCTCTTAATAAAAATTTCTTGAAATCCCGGCAAAACTGGGGAGGAGGGCAGTTGCCCCCTGTTCCGGGCTAGAACCAGCACTGGTTTTAGTAGATTGAGACCAAAACACGATGACCCACTTTCTAGCAGCCCTGTACTGGAAGAGATCAATTTAAAAACGACTTGGTAGCATTATAACTGCCAAATGTCCTAGCTAACTTCAGGGTGACTCCAGGATTGTTAAGCTTTCATAATTTGACAAACATTATATCAATCGTTTATCCTATCCCATCCTATTACTTTAAATGAGCAATTCTTGTATCTATCTTTGTATCTGTCGCGGATCTCGAAAACGGCTCTAACGAATTTAAAGAAATTTTGTATTTAGGTGTAGTTTTGATTTTTAAGTACACCCATACCGGTATAGTAGTATTTCGTGTAAGAACGCAATCTCTTATATAAAATGCAATGTCCTGACTGACGATCAACGCAGAGCCGATTCTATTAAAGCTAGAGACTTGAAATTTGGAAGGTACATCCGTCCAATAATGTAGAGGCGTGCTAAGAAAGGATTTTGCAAAATTTTGAATTTAAAGGGTAGAAAATGCGAAAATTCATCCCTCCCATAAGCAGCCATATAAAAGATAAAACAGCTGATTCGTATTTATTAATGTGTTATTCTGGTTACTATGGTGATAATTCCAAACTCTTTAAAAAAAAGTGTGTTGATTTTATAATAATAGGCCTAACCTAAAATTGTGTTAAACCTTTGGTCCAAATAAGCTGTTTTATTTATAATGTGTAACAATAATATAATGTTAAATTGTAATATTAGATGTTTGAATTATTATATTTCATAGGTTTTAAAGGCCTAACCTAAAATTGTATTAAACTTTTGATTCAAATCAGTTGTTTTATTAATTATGTGTAACACACATTAGGCCTATGTTGAATTACACGGGATACAAATTACAGGATGTTGAATTACACGGGATACGAATTACAGGCTTTCAAAGTTTCAAATTAAGCAATAGCGAAGCATTGCCGGGTCCACTAGTTTTTGATAAAATCCAATTTAAAAGTTGAAAAATTTTAACATAAGGGTCTTATGGGTTGCCATGCGGTTACAAAATAACAAGGAAATAGTAAATAAAGCGATAAAAACAGCTGTTTAAAAACAAGCCAATTTATACTGTCTTATCAGCTGTTCATTGAATACTGTTAAAAACAAGCTAATTTATACTGTTTTAGCACGTTGGAATTAAAATAAATTGGGCCTAATTTAACAATTTATTTTCTAAAAACAAAGGTAAACTTGGCAAAGATGGATATATTTCAATAGTCAATTTTGAAATATAGGCCAGGCTCATTTCTGAAACATAGTATTGAGGTTATGTTAATCCTATAATAATTTTTACTATATTTAGGCCTGGTTTCAAAACTGTAGTTGACAGAAGATAGTAGAACTAGGACTAAAATCGTAATGAAAGCCTCTCACGTTTCTAAAGCATGTATTTGAGGTTATATTTAATCTTGCAATTACTGTTAATATATTTAAACCTGGTTTCATAATTTTAGTTGACAGAAGATTAAAGAGATTCTTTAGCGAATTTTCCAACTGCGAGCGAAGCGTCCAGGGGCAGAGCCCCTAGTCATACTAAAATGTAAACAATCAATATATATATATTTGTTATTATTACAAATATACCACATTGTATTTATTTGTTTAGATCAGATTTTAACTTAAAACAAAATCAAATTGCTTGAACATATCCATAAATTGTGTTTAGATGCTTTCATAACAAAAACAATAGGCTTTTGAAAAATTATTTCTTATTTAGTCTTTTAAAACCTTACGATTATAATAGCAAAACATTTTTTGTAGTAAAACAATACTAACTCAAACACCCACATAATATTATGTGATACACTTAAATAAGAAACCACTATTATAAACTTCTGCGACTGTGATTTTCTAAATGTGACAAGCCAGACACAGTGACAGATATTTTTTGTCACTGTCACAGATATTTTCATTGCTACAAGTTCACGGTTACGCATACTGTTTGCCCTCTATTCTGATTGGTTCTCCGATGTTTCTGGACTGTTTGAAATCCCGTGTTTATTTGTAATTAGTATTAAATTGAATTATAAGATGATAGCTGGGATCATCTTAAATGTTTCATCAATTAGTTCTATTTGAAAAAAGCCAGCTAAGAAAAACTTCCCGATTCTAAAAACAATAATTCCAGTGGACAATAATGTTTAATAGGCTAAACTTTGTTGTCTCTCCTAGGTAACATTATTTCCCCTCTGGCCCTTCTACAAAAGTTTGCCCATCACTTGTATAGGCTATATACGTTCACAATATGCTTTTAATGGCTATGCTACATTTGAATTCGATATATTGCAAATTGACCAAATTAGACCTACACTTATGGACATTTTCTATGAACAAAACGCACATTTATTCTTCAATATCGCAGATTTTGTCAATTTATGAGATAACGCCTTCAAACTATACATAGAAGAAGTTAAACTCATGATTTTAATTTCGATAACGAGTTTAAAATATAGTCTATGTATTGAAAATCGGTCAAACTAAAGCAGCCCGTTATAACTATTTCTCTTAACTTGAGAAATGAATTTGAAAGTCATTATCTTGTAAATTAACAAAACCATAGCTATTTAAGTTGTGAATGTGCATTATGTTTGAAAACAATAACCATCCTGAGAGCTTTACGCAAAATCAAAATTAAATATTTTTTTAAACCTGGCAATGGAAAGTGATAACAAGGTATATTAATTTTAAAGCATTTTTTACAGTTTAAAATTCAGCATCAAAATGGTATTTACTGTTTATGCATGCACTAAATATCACTGATTAAATAATAAATTTCCCAAAAAATAATCCAGAATAAAACATAGGTTAAGGTGAATAAATAATTGGTCATCACCTCCTTACCGAATATGACCATCACCTCCATAAGCGTAGCACATTTAGTTTGGCCGATTTTCTGTTTTCGTTATTAGTTATACGACTAGGCCTTCCTTTTAATACTTAGAGCTGATATTTAGTTTAGGTCGACGAAAATTGCAGGTGAACTTACTCGAAAACGTTTATTAATGAAATTGAGTACTACAAATGCGTATGAATACCTACATCAAAAATAATATTACAAAACGAAAGACGTTCATGTAAGTTAATATTTGTTACATTCCTTAAATTACTTGTATAAAAAACCACATAGGTAATCAAAACTATCTAATTTGCAAACTGCTAAAACTAACTCTTTTTGTTTGTTCACTACCTTAAAATTGGTCTTAGAAATAAGATAAAGTTATTTATAAATCCAGCAAAGTGGAATAATTACATAAAAAATAATATTAATTAAAAAATAAGTTCTACAGAAAGGCGGCTATAGTAAAAATAATTATCTAGTCAAAGATTCATATTTATTTATTATATATATGATATATTTCTCAAAGCAGATTTAAATGTCTGATAAGATAGTCACATGTTGTTGTTAAAAATAAATAATATTATTGAAATATTTGGATTATAAAATAACAAGTGAAGTAGGCCTAAGTAATGTGTATTTTATTTACAAAAAACTATTTGTTGCTTATCAAAGATGTTAAAAATAAACGAATAAACATTGTATATACATTAATAATAACACAAATTTATAATTTATATCCATTTAGTTTAGATATAAATGCAAAGAACTTGACTAACAACTCGGACGTCATTCTTTATTTGGCTGAGTGTAGTTGTGAACCGGGCGTTGCATTAGTTTGTTTACACTTTTGGACTGATTGAGCCGAACGCTAGTTTGGGCTGATTGACCCGTGCGTTGTATTCGGTTGCTTAGACTTTGGACCAATTGAACCTTTATTAAAATAAGCGGTTCAATTGGTCCAAAGCTCAACTAACCCAAACCTTTTAATTTTATTTATTTCTTTGGACTGGTTGATCCCTCGCCGTGTTTGGGCTGATTGATCTGTGGACTGGTTGAACTCTTCCCGGGGAATTAGTAGATGTTGCGACTTGGATGAGATTGGTAATGTATACGCAAGCCTGGTCAATGCCATCAGCACCATTTAATGGAACACTGAGATTCACGGCTCCATCCAGACAATCCCTAAAGGAATCCCAATCAGTTCTACAGTTGGTGGAGAAAGACTCATACCCACTATTTTGAGTTAAAATCTTAGTAATAACAATAAGAATAATAGGCGAATGGTCAGATCGAAGCTAGATTCAATGGATGTATACAAGTGAGAGATATTTTTTGTTATAAAGAAATCTAGTAAATCTGGAATTTTATGTGAATCAGTAGGCCAATAGGAGTGTGCTCTCCTGTTGATAAGGGAAGCAGATGGTTGCTGTCAATACTCAGCTTTAGCTCACGTCCGCGAGTTACAGTAGTTCGTGAACCCCAGTAGGAATGTTTCGCTTTCCAATCTCCACCAGCTATAAAACGATCGCCAAGAGTTTTAAAGTAATCAGTAAACATATCCTCACTTACTATGTGCCTAGGAGGACAATAGCAAACCGAAAGAGTAAAAGCACCAGCACGATCCTGCACCTCAACCGTAGTAGCCTGAAGGTAATTAGTTGAAAATGGTTCTAGTAAACAATGCTTCAGAGCTTGTTTGATCACAATGGCTTAAGTGGCATGAGCTCTTTCATCTGGATGAGAAGTGAGGTATGTACAATATCCAGGAATTTTAATACAACTCCGTGTTGTAACATGAGACTCGGAGATCAGTATGACATCCAGTTTGTTATTATTTATGAAGGACACTAACTCAAGCCTATTCGGAGACAAGCCATTGATGTTCCATGTAGCAATTCACAGCGACGTCATTTATTAATTTTGTTAACTAGGTTAGTAATAAGTCCTAAAAGCATACTTATTTGTTGAATTAAAAACTCTATCTTATCGTTTTGCATTAGTAAAATTTTTTCCATCGCATCACCAGATTGATGATTTGTACCAGGTCTAGGATTCTCCTCTGTCGATACACCACGCGTAGCTTGAGCATAGGTTGCGCTTGAACTTCTCGGTTGTTTGGATGCTCCAGAGGACATCAGGGAGCTAGGGTCAGCTGAGCCAAGTGGAATTGAAACAGTGTGCTTCGGAGCTCTTACATAGGTTTCTTAGTTTTCCTTGATAATATATCTTTGTACACCTGACAACCTTTGTAATTTGAAGGGTGATTGCAAAAACATAACTTAGCCGGAGAATTTCGATCCTTTTTCTCACACTCAGAAGTTTTATGGCCCTCTCCATATTCACATTTTATTGTAAACTTTGTAATTATTATCTAAAACTTTTGTATGAAATAGTTTTTGAAACGCCCAACCCTTGCACTAAGTGATAAGAAAAATGAGATCACAGAACAAAAAACACATTTTTTCTTAGTAGAAACGATATCGAACCAGTACAAAGTGGTTGGAAATATTCTAAATATTTCCAAAATCTCGAAAAAGTTTTTTTATCTTCAACCCTTAGCTCAAGGGGTGGAAAAAATAAAGAGTTGAAAAACAATATTATGACGGTTTTAATTGAAATAAAAATGAAATGAAATATCTTTATTAGTCAAAGATAATTGGCACATTATCAAGAATCCGACCAAAGTTATTGTAAACCTTACAAATATTATCTAAAACTTTTGTACAAAATAATTTTGTATACGTATAGATAAATATTGAGCTCGACTCCTGAGAAGATAGTATATTGATAGAATAAAACTTAAACACAGAACCTCACAACTAATACGTGTATTAACTTAAACGCGTTTCAACGAGAAAGTCGCCATCTTCAGTGATGCACGAGCTACAATAGTCAAACTTTAGCTGATTTGTTATCTACCAGTTAAACAGAGATTAATACGACCATCCGTTATTTCAAAGGGTGACCAAAACTTAGTCACACAAGTCAAAATTCATTCAAAATTGTTGTTAATGTTTTACCAAATTCTTTTGTGAGAAACACATTGTTTAGTAACTGCAATCTTTATTGCAAACAGTTATGAATTTATTTAGTGCTCAGCTTTTAAGTAAACGATTGTAAATAGGAACTTTGAAATCTACCTGAAAACAATTTACAATTTTCTTTAGTACTTGAATTAGTTGTAAAGGAATTCAGCTAGCCGTTTAGATCTGGCGTCTCTATACGATTTCTCAATTCTAATCTTATCTCTTGATGTTTTTTGGCAAAATAATAGAATTGGCTAATATTAAATAAAACAATTAGGGAAAACAAGTACATCAAAAAATAAAAGACAGTTTAGGTTATACAGTAGTATAATGCTACGATTCATAGAATAACTGTTAGCCTGAAAGCCAATGAATACAAAGAAGATAGATTAGTAGAGTTTCCTATAAAAGAAAAATGGTACAAATAGTGATTTGAAAATACAATTTGTAATAAATACAAAGGGCCGGTCAAACAGCTATTGGAGCCAATATTTAATTTTATTAAAATATTAACGTGACGAAAGTATAAACGAATTTCATGGAATAATTAATCATTTGTAATTTTATAAATCTATGACTGTTGTAGTACTGTATGTTTCTGTATTGTGAATAATTATTTAATATGTTTCAGAATGTCATCGGCTTCGGAAACCGCAACATTGTCTACTGTAGTATCAACAACACCTAAACGTTACAGACTTTACAAACACATGGTAAGATCATGTATACATGTACTTTCAGTATGTATACAGATGCGTTACTTTATATGTCGTCTGGAACTAACTTTGATTTTATTTTAAGTTTTTTTTTCTATTTTTGTATTTATAGACATATTTGGTATATCAGTTTAGAAATTATTTCTTTATAGCGAATTTAAATAGGAAAGATGAGCTATTGCAGTGACCCTTATGGTAAGACCTAAGGTCGGGAGTAGTAAATGAGCACTGATCATGGTTCCCAGAACACATTTTGGGACGTCATTAGGTACTTTATATATATGTGTGTTTGCACTCTAACAGCCGCATTTTATATTTGGTCCAAATTTGGTACACATTGTTGGTTGTCTATTGGACGAGTCCGTTAGCAAAAAATCTAACAACTGGAAGCATGTTTTTTGACCGGAAGTAACACTCTAACACGCGTATTTTAAGTCCAATTTGGTACACACGTTGGTTGTCTACGTCGCTCAGACGAGTTTGTTAGCCAAAAATATCCAACAACCGGAAGCACATTTTTTGACTGGAAGTAATTATTTTGAAACTTTTTTGGGTTTCATCTATAAAAAATTTATGTTTGATATTATTCTGCACATTTTGTATTTTTACACGAACTTATAGCTCGCTTGGTTCCCCCAAAATCGATCAAAACGTAAAATACCGTAAAAGTAACTTAATCGGATCAAATCTTCTAATCCGAGGTCGACGGTCGAGTTGTACGGTGGGAGTGAAGTGAAGCAGTCCATAACCCGCAAAACGAGTTTTTCCGCTGCAATTGGAACGAAGGAGCGTGTTAGACGAAGCTAGAGACTTAGGTGAAAACAAATACTACTAATATATTTTGTACACAAGGCAGCGCCTTCGTGAGTAGATCAATTTCCAAAATAGTTGGTTGAAACCCTAATTTATATAAACTTAATTTACGAAATTCACTCAACTCATGTCATGTGCAGATTTGCATATTACCATGCATTATTTGAATTGTACTATGTATTTATTCCATTTAAAATCCTTAATTACTTATTCATTTAATTATTTTCACAATAAGTCAAATATACAATTTTTTCATTAAAATCAATAAAAAAACTAACAAAGAAATTTAAATTTACTAACCTTAACCACTTTTAAGATCACTTCTGGGACCAGTTATGACGGGTCCTCTGGGAGCAAGCGCGTTTGCGTGCAGACTCTTATTAAGGGGAACTCTTCTTGTCTTTGCCGTATGTGTTAATTGTAGTTTAGTATAGTTAGTACAGGACTAGCAGAGATCGAGTAGTTAATTTAAAAACTATTTTAAATCCACTGCGAGTTTACCACCTTATTTAAAGAACCTTCTTCACCACCAACATCCGAACAACGCCCATAAGCTCATGAGAGAACTGAATTCACAAGGGTGGACGCCATCGTTATAAGAGCCAGACTGGCAGCGAGGGACCAGTCAAAGATAGTTCTTTTCAAAAACACTAATTATAATAACAAAAAATGTTATTATTTTTATTAATTTCTTTTATTTGTTCGTCTTTTCTTTTACAAAATAGAGTTCTCTTCTTCTTTACAAAAATATATACACAACTTAAAAACTAAACTAAAACTACAAACAAATAAAAGCTACCCCGAGGTTACAAACCTGTTTGGGGCTTTATTATGTGTAAACTTGGACGAATACATTCTAAATCTAAATTAAACATAAAATACACACACAAAAATAACATTATAAAATTAATTTACATTGGCTAGAAGTTGACAAAAACCGCAGCCGACCGAACCCAGCAAAATAAACAATATTCTTACATAAGGTTACAAATTACAACAAAAAATAACTAGCTTCCTATCAGAACTACTCCAAACAGAATTTTCAAAACAACAAAACTTACTAAATTAAATTTAGTTAAAAACCAACTTAATTCCTAATTTATTTATATACTAAATACTCACACTAACTCCTCTCATATACCCACACACACACACACACACCCTCTCTCTCTCACACACACAAATGCAACACACATGCACACACCCCTCATCAACTCGTGCACACAAATTTGTTTTCAATATTAACTCACACACACATGATCGAATTAACACTTTAAAATACAGTTCAATATTTTCTATTTGAATTAAATGCTCTCTTAATAACCGGGAAAATTTATTATTATTTTTACAATGTTGAATTTTTAATGGTAGACATTTAAAAAACTTTGGTGCTAGGTATGTGAAAATTTTCATAAATGCAGTCAAATTTGGTTTAGGTACAAAAGTATTAAATTCATTGTGTAAAAAGTGAGTTTTTGGTCGAGAACTACAATCACCACTCCTTTCAAAAATACATCCTAGTACTTTATACACATGTAAATTTCTAAATGGAAGAATATCCAAACCTCTAAAAAGAGGTGATGTATGCTCTCTTTTAAATTTGTTAGAGTTGATGCCAACAAAAATTTTCTGCAGCGTTATTACTGATTTTACTGGTATGTAGTATGCGCCTCCCCAAATTGTAAAGCCATATTCCAATTTCGAGTTTATAAGGGAATAATAAATAGTCTTAAGTAATTAGCTATTGCATACATATCGCATATACAAAATTCTAATATATTTTATTAATTCATCTCTTACGAAATAAACATGCTGTCTCCAAGTGAGCCTAGAGTCAACAAACAACCCCAGATATTTAATTTCGCCCACCTGCTCAATGGAAACGAATGGGTAATTTAATACATTGCAATTTAATTTGTGGTATTTTAAAGGATCTGGAACACATTTTTTTGTAATATTAAAAATGGTATATTTTGTTTTAGGGCTCGACCATATAATATACTATAAACCACCATCAGAGTGCAGATACATCATTAGACCTCCGAGGTGTAAGCCCTATAAATTAATGCCGTGTCGTCTGCAAAAGCGACAAGATCACCTTTGAGATGCGCGTTACAAAGACTATTCACATATAATAAAAATAACGGTCCAGAAAGAACTGACCCCCTACTAATAACATGGTTGATTTTGGTTTGTTGAGTCCTGCCGGTTAGAAATGAACGAAACCATTGAAGCACTATCCCTCTAACGCCTCCACAACAAGATCGTGTGATCGACTATATCAAAGGCTTTCATGACGTCTACAAAGATACCAGCACAGTATTTTTTCTCATTTATTCCATTGTATACCTTACTTACCCATAAAGTTTAACAGAGCGTCGGTAGTATTTCATTTTTCTCTAAAACCGAACTGATTATTACTAAAATAGTTATTTTTACTAAGAAAGTTTACTAATCTACATTTTACGACTTTTTCCAATGTTTTTGAAAATATTTAAAGTAAGGATATGGGCCTATAATTTCCAGGATCCCTCTTGTCATTTTTTTTTAAGAGTGGTTTGACAATAGCTTTTTTTTTAAACTTCCGGAAATTCCCCTTCAGCCAAACTGTAATTAATTGATTAAGTAAACAAGGACATCTATAATATTATTAGCAATCATTTTAAATATTACTGGAGTTATAGTATCAAACCCATGAGCTTTTCTATTGTCTAATGAATTTATTATTACCTATAATTCAAATTTTGTTGTTGGATAAAAATACACAGACTTAGTACTAGTGCTTTGCCGAAATATTTGGCAAAGCACTAGTAACATAAAATGTAAATTATATGCTTTTTTGAGTTGGCTTGTTAATGATATTGGCCTTTATTAAGGAGGAAAGTTTGTTGACAAAATACACTTTGTGCATGTTTCAGTGACCAATGTCCACTGTAACAGATGTATTGACTGAATTACAATGTGTATCTACTACAATATGGAGGGCACTGGAGGAGAACAAAATACAAAATTTAAAAGCAAAAGAATTCAGGGTAAGTTGTATAATTACTTGATACTCAACAACAAAAACATAACACTTAGAATAGTCATAGAAGTTTTGCCAATTTAAATATGGAAGACAAAAAATAAGAGTAACTAAGAACTAAAATTATCCACTGAACATCATTCCTTCCACACTAACCAACCAAACCAAAAGACTCCATTTATTTCTAAATAACCTGATTTAATTTTAAGTTCAATATTTTTTAAACATTGATTTCTTTATTTAATTGTAGGTATAGTGTCAATTTCATTATACAGTAGACTCCCGATAATGGGTGGCTCAGCTTTCATGGATAATCCAAATCGTGGATAATCCAAAAATAACCAAAAATAATCCAAAAAACTACTGTGAAAGTAAAATAAAGTAAGTGCTTGGATAATTATGCTTTACTAAAGGTTTAATAATAACACTTTAAAATTGAGTGTTACATACCTTTTAATAATGAAAAATTATGTACAGTAATTTCACACACACTTTAAACACAATCATATGTACTGTATTTTACAAATTACTACACTGTACGTATAAAAACAAATAAAAAATGTTAACTTTCAATATTGTGTTAACTTCATTGTGATTGGAAGAAGTCCTTTATTTATTTTTGTTTCTTTGCATTTGATTCCTTCTCAACACCATTAGATCACACAGCGTTGTATCCTGTTCACCTTCTAAGAAGTCTATGTAGTGGCAGTCTTGTACATGTAGGTTATTTTTGGCTGAGATGATAACGCGTTTATTTTATTTTTTTACGCGTTTAACATAACTTCACTCGTCGCTGTAACGCTTTTGATTTATTTTTCAATTTTTACTGCATTTTTTTTTTTTTTGCAATTGTGGTTAAGCCGCAATGTTGTTAATCCAGCCGTGGATAATCAATCGGGAGTCTACTATACTCAGATTTTATTTTACAAACTAACTATGGAACAGAGGTTATTATTGGGAAATTTCTAAAATAATTAATTCAACTGGTTTTACCCGATTTGTAGAGGTTGAAGAGCTTTATATAGATATAACTAGAATTATAAAAGTCGGTGTGATTTCAATTTAATTTATTTGGACAGACATCAAAATGTAGTACTATTTTTTTAATTTAATTTTTAAATGCTTTCAAAAATGTTAAAATTTTCAAGGTAGGCCTATATAAAACCTAGAGAGACATTTATATACTATCGAAGAGTCAAATGCGATTGATTTTAGCTATCAACTCCTATAAAAGCGAGTGTACGTACGAGCGTAAGTGGAGTAACATTTAAAGAAGAAATAATATAACTTAATAATATAACAGCTGATTTCACCCATCATCTGTAATACGCAAACAAAACCTAGATTATTCTTTAGGGTTATGTTTACTACTTCAATCAATAATATAGCCTTTAATATTAATAACTTCTAAATCATTTGATCTACCAATATGAAATAAAAGGCGATTAAAAGATAATATTTTTATCTTTCTTTAAATATATATAATAATATACATAAACACAAAATCTTAACAAATATTCCTACAGTTTTATAGTCCTTATAATTGTACATATTTATCGAGTTAAACATCCCCGTCTGCATAGTTAGGTAGGCCTAGATAAATTGTGTTGTTTTTTTGTATAATTGATATATATTTCTGATGTGTATCTAATTAATCCGCCTGTGATTTTTCGCTATAAATTGATAATAACATATTTATATAAATTTAAAATATTGTAATTTTCTACACACTTAATTTCACAAAATGTGTCAACAGTATTTGAAAACTATTTCTATATGTTTTTGTTTTAGATCATAATCAACTGCTACAAAAAACTGCAGACTTTACCAAACATCCATACAGAAACTCTTACTCAACTATCAGATCGGCTTTTACAAGTTTTAACTTCTGGAGGTCTAAATATGGATTGTCAAATAGTTGCTTCCACTGCCTACTGTTTAATATTAACCCATCATCATGATGATGGAACAATTTTTCTAAAAATCACTAACGTTTTATTAACTATGTCCTTTGAATCTCTTGAAACAGAATCTCTCACAACCCTCGAATTTCCTAACAATAAAAAATACGACATGTTTAAAATATGTTTAAGCCACGGCATTCTACAGTGCAATAATAACTTTTGGTTTAGGCTTACTAATAATTTATCAGTTTGTAATTTGTTGAATAACGAGATTTTCCCGGTCGTTTGTAAACTGTGTTTTGAGTACAACACTTTGTGTTTAATTTCTTTCAAAGTCTTGGTGAATCTTATAAAGAAGATAAACAGTATAAATCAAGACGTTGTGAGGCTATCGGAAACAAATTTCAAAGACGTAATGAATATTGTCATGTCAAATTGGGAAAACCCGCTGTCGGGAATAAGGGAACAAAATTTGCTTGTGTTTGAACAGCTGTTGATAGCAAACAAAAACTGTTGGCAACACCTTTCTGTAAATCTATCTTTACCTGAAGATAAAAGTCCGTGTCCACTCTTACGTCTCATACTCTCTGAAGAATCATGGATGATGAAAAGCAAATACTTTCTCTTATCAGCTGTTTTACGAATCTACGGTGTTCAGAAGGTAAGTTTTATTTTGTATTGTTTTATATTGGTTTTCTTTATACATTTTTCAAAATTTTTAACTATTAAGTTAAGTTTAAATGAAGCAAAGATTTTACAAGCTAATTTATATTTATTTTTTTGCTTAGAACTACACTAGAAAAAATCCCTCAGCCTACAGTAGCGGGTAGATTTTGAATAAGCAACTCCCATAAGCTATGAATCGAATCAATTTATTCGCCCCTTGCGTAACAATTCCAGTTATCAAAAATAGTTTCCGACAAAAGAATTTTGTAATATTTAGAAGATTTTGTTACAATTCAAATATTTCCCTAACTCTGTAAATAAAATAAGAACGAAATTAAAAATACGTATTGGAGCGAGAGAGATAGAAGTCAAATTGGAATGTCATTCATTTAGTTAATCCGTCATACACGTCCGACACCTAGCGACAATTATGCGCAACACTAAATACTACAACGAAAAGGTTCAATCAAATCACGACTTTCAACTCGAATTCATTAAAATAAAATTACAAAACGAATCTGTAGACCTACATTTCCTACATCAAAAATATTCAAAACTAAATTCTGCATCCAAGAAAGCTAGAATAACAACATAAAACCAAGTCAATCGACAAAGATTTACGTTAAAATGCAAGAAGAAACTAGGCCTATCTAATTACAAATCGAAGAGAAGTTGGCAGAATAAATCCGATTACAAGAAAAATACATTCTTATTAGAAAATTAAACCAGACCTACGAAAAGAACCAATTTTTTACATCTCAAATGTCTTTGGTCTAAATCTAAAATAAACGCCGATAAGCTACTATAAATATAAAACCGAAGCCTCGACCGACAAAATTTAATCGTAAGCAGATATTTCATTTATGTAAACTCCTTCCACGAAACGCTGTGATTGGTCCACGTAATTCTTGCCACCAAATGAAAATAATACAAAGAATAAGATATACATTCTAGAAATTAGATAGCAAAATTATTGTAATAAGGAGTTATTTAAGTGTTTTCTATAATTTAACTGTTTAAAATCCTATTAAATTTCATTGTAAAACATTGTTATGTATCAAAACAAATCCACACAATTAAATAAAGACACAATTAAAATAAATCACACTTCACGACTCCCAAACACTTATTACATTAACAAACCCAAATCCCAGAAGATATGAAGATTCATCAGGCGTTATTATCCATTTCCTGGAAAGGTAGAGAAGCCCCAAAAGAAGGACATTGTTAAGTTGGCCACTGAATAGTGCAGTTGATACAATTTTGGCTGTTGAAATTTAAAGAAAAGAATCGGTATTTGAATAAATATGAAGCTTATGAAGTTCAGTGTTTTTCCTTTATAACAATTACTATCAAATTCTAATCTACAAGAACAAACAACCAATTGGGTGAGAACTTTCCAATTAACTAGGCCTAGTCTATTTTAAGATCCAACACCAAACCAGTTACCTTAGAGGGATAACTTATCTATTTGAACTAAACTGTGAATAAGAATATATATATATGTTATGCATATAGATTTACCAAGAACCTTTGAACTTTAAATTATCGTAAATTCAGTGATCCATTATAATACTAAATCCATTAACCAAATAACCTTTTTGACGATTCCACATAATCTTGCTCTCATTAATTTTGTACATATGTTAGTTGTGTTATCTATAATCAAATTTGTTTTCTTTTTAAATACTTTGGGAAAAAGACGGCACCAACCTACCGAGTTAAGATCTTGTGTTTTAAAATGTTATTGAACAACAATTAATAAACTGTTTATCATCAAACTTCGTATTCATAATCTAAATAATATTGTTCTCTGAAAAGAAATATCATTTCATGTATTACCTGTAATAATACAGAAGTAAAAGATTGTTTTATAATTGTAACCCTTGTCGACCATCTTATTTTAATATAGATTTAATTGTAAAGTAAAGTTATTCTGGGTTGTAGTAATTTACACCAATTTCGAACAGGTCAAATATTGTGTCTACCGAATGTGTTTTGTTGTTCTACAACCTCATTTTTGTCACCGCTTGTAGTAAACGTTGGTTATATCCAAAAAAATTTTGGACAATAGTTTAGATAATATTTGTACTGTGCCTAATAAGGAAGATATGATTTTGTCCATCTTTTCGGCTAATAGTTGTTATTAAAACTCCTTTTTGAGTAAAAGTATTTAAGTCACAGATTTTAATCTGAGTATTTGAGTACTTACCCTGTCTTGTGACTTACCAGTCAACAGGTGAACGACTGAAAAACACATTGTCTCTCTTGACTTGCCCTCTAAGTTATCTTTTAACGACATCGTAGTATCGTACAACTAGTTAGATCAGAAGTTAAGTTTATCATTCAACGAATCACTTTTATTCTTTTTGAATGCTGTGTACATTTCAAATTCCTCAATAGCATCCATGTTTCAGCCCTTACTACATTTATTTATACATAAATTCATATATACAGATGAACCGCTTACGTGAATTGAGTGAATTTCCAAAATCAGGTGTTATGTTTTAGGATATTTTTTAAAACATTCTTAGCTTAAAGTGCCTACTAGATTAAAAATACAATTAGGAAATAGCAGTAAAAAACAATCTGTTATACATCTATTTTTATTTTATTTCGGCTCGTATTAGAATAACGATGTATTGAAATCATGTGATAATTTTTTGTGTGTCTGTTTTCCTGTATACATGATATAAGCACTTACAGACGTCGTAGAAAACTTCTGATTGTACCAAAATCTTTGTAATTTTATTGCGGAGAGTTGAAAAGCTTTTGAGCTTTCTAGCGTGAGTCGTAGCGCGTGGGGGTCACGTTTTTGGGTCAAAATTTTGAAAATATTGGGTCAACATTTTGAAAAGTCCGTGTGGGGTAACGTATATGTTTTTGGGTACAGAAAAGCAGATTTTGACAGTTAAAAAGTCGCAGCGCGTCGGGATCACGTTTTTGGATCAACATTTTGAAAATTCAGTGTGGGGTATCGTTTTATGTTTTTGGATACGGGAAAACGGATTGATAGTTAAAAAGTCATAGCGCGTTGGACTGTTCTGTCCGGACGAGCCGAAGTTTCCAATAAGTGTTCCATCTTTTTACTATTAAAAATGTTTTATTATTTTTTAATAATTTTGATACAACATTCTGAAATATATATTTATATTTTTAACTGTATATAAGCTTACTTGTATTAGAAAATGTATTACAGTCATTACAAACTCCCTATTTGAAATAGTAAATTTTAAACCAAAATAGCCTCTTAATTTTATATTTTTCTCCTTTTGTTAAATCTGTTATTTAAATAATTTGCTTCAGTTAGCAATGTATAATGACTGTGTAAGTAGTTTATAGTGTATTTAAGGTTAGTTAATCCATTCTTACACTTTGTTGCAGACAATGGCTCCTTATGAAGAAGATATAATTGCGGGTCTTCTGTTAAGCCTAAAGTTTACACAATTAGTTTCAGCAGGTTCTGATCTTTATCAGGTTATTACATCAGCAATTCCATTGGATCACTGGGAAAATCTATTTTTAACTAAAATATCTGAAGCTCTTAGTCAGTCTTCTAACACGTGAGTTTGTCAAGTTATTTATGTTACTAATAACAGCTATGAATTTTTAAAAAAAGGCCGGTGCTGAAAAAAGGTGATTACTTAATTTTAGGGTCGAGTATCTTACAAGCAAAAACAGAACTGTAAGCATTGCTCGTTTGTCTGTCTGTCACAGTAGATTTTCTTCCGAATGGATAAAATTATCACAACAGAATTTGGCTTAGTTATAAAGCATGCTAGGCAAATATATACCAATCTATGTTAAAATTTCTCTTATATATGATTTTAGTATTTCCAAACGCAGAACTAACGAGATATTAAAAGTACTCATTTTAAGACTACCGTATTTTAAATTACATTAAACAAGTGATTAAGTATTTTTAATTTAACAAATCTGTTGCAATTTATTTGACTCCAAAGTTGTTTGCCATATTTCTTTAGGAAATATAGAAGAAATTACTTTAAGAATTTCATCTTCAATTTTAATGCTTAGTAATTTTACACCTAAAAGTGTCAAAAAAGTGCAACACATACTGCGTACACACCCTTGCTGCAACTGTGTGTTACAAGATCCTACAATGTATTACGGTACATGACCTTATCCTATTTTTTTTCTACTCACAGACGTATATAATGGGTGCACAGCCATTATTCTGCAGCTTATGAGTCAGTTTTTGTCATTTAACTTCTAAATAACCACATATTAGATTCCAATTAAACTTAGACGGATATTCTACCGAAAGTGGAGCGTTTTCATTTAGTATCGTTAAAAAAATATGACTGGTTTTATGTACAATATTTTACTGTGGACACTATTGGTGAAACTAAACACTTGGTTTTTCTGTTGGATCTCATATATATCTTTTCACAAACTTTAAATGATGAAAATTTATTACCTTTCATGCAATTTTTACTCTTTCTATAAATTTTCATTCAGTTCATTACATTATAATGCCTACAGAACTGTTGCATAGATTATACATTGTTGACATACCTTGGTGTCTGGCTACAGTCCTTTTTATGTCCGTATTCCATGAGACTAGCTTCAGAGTTTCATGTTGCCGTTTTCAAATATCAAGACATATTAGTTGGCCAACGATGAACTGTAATAGCCATATTAAATTGTTTTAAACGTACTGTTTTAATTGATTTAAATGCTTTGTGTTGTGTTATTTTAAATGTGACTCGGTGAACAATTAAGTATATTTTATGTTTGTGTTCAACTTGAGAATGGAGACACGAAACTCCGAAACCGGTAGTCCCATCAAATAAGGACATAACAAAGACTGTATGCGGATATTAAGGTATTTAACATCATATATTCATTAATTAGAATTTTAAAAACTTGTTTTGTCTAAGTTTTAATATTTGGTTTTCCAATGACTTCCAAAGTTTGTTTCTACTTCAGCGGAATTACTTTGTAGTACGTACAACCCTTCTTAATTGGCCTCGGATCAACCTGTTTTCGGATTTACCGGCCTATCCCATGAACCAACATAGTCGTTTTTCTCTTAACTGGTCGAAGTTTCCAAAATTGATTGTTCGACGGACATTTTCTGGAAAATGAAGCGGGGTGACGCAACGTTATGTGTGCAATGTGTTGGTGTTGTGGCAGGCAGAACAGGGGAGGGGGAGCGTGAGTTTGATTCCACTCTTGCTTCCGAGGCAACTGTATTTTTTCTTAGAATCAATTGACAAAGCAGCATCCTGTGTTTCTTTTTCTTCGTCTGTTGCTTTGTCGGAACCTTTACTCAATTTCGTGGGAGCACAATTCTTTAAAACGGGAGAGGAGAAAAGGAGGTGATGCAAGGGGAGCAGAAAACAAGTTACTGTACCTTTTCCTTTCAGTTTTGTACTTGCCTTTGGCCAGTTATGACCTGTTAAATAAAAATGACTTACATGTACATAAAATAAAAATGTATATACAATAAAATATGAGTTGAAATAACATCTTATTGCTTTTTTATTTATGAAATATGTAGGTTATTTTTCAACATAAATCGTTTTTTTTACGGGAACCTCGGAACAACCGGCCAGGGTCTTGGTCCCGGCCAGACTGGTTAAGAGAGGTTCTACTGTACCGGTACTTATTAAATATACGTTTAGTTTCAAAGGTCTTCTCAAGAGAACTTGTGTGAAAAAATTGTTTCTGAACTGCCTGATTGTATACATTGAATTATTACTAGGCCCACTTAAAAATAATTTAGTAACATTGCTAGAAAATAGTATTTGCAAACAGAAGTCTATATCTTTTAAATACAGTATTTTAATGTTTTACATAATTTAATTTATTATTTTTATTAATTCATATACTGTTCACTTTTAGGTTAATGACTGAAAATGTTATCAACTATTGGCTGCCTTATACAGTAAAAAAATTTCCATCATCATTGTCACATCTCCTTGAAAAAATAACTGCGGAACAGAATAACGTTAATTTATTTTCATATATATCTCTAATGAAGCTGGCGAGGAAAGAAGGCTTCGACATTGCTAATTGGGATGTTTTAAACCGTTCTGCCTTATTGGTACCAGGACTTCTTAGCGACTGTGACAAAATTCGTTCACAAGCATTTCATTTGATCTGCGTTTCGTCAAAGTTGACCGTTCCGCCGTCCGATGAAGAAATAAAATTGGTGAAAATGTTTCTTCGTCAAAATGTAAACGTCGATAACGCAGCGATGAGACGACATTTATTAAATGCGTTTGTAACGTTTGTAATTAGACTGAGAGATTCAAGTTTGAAAGAGATTAGAAGTCGAAAAATGAGCGATAGCGAAATATCCCATCCGGTAGACAAATGTCTAGATTTTTTAGAATGGCTCCATGCGTTTGTCATTAAAAACTTTGAATTCGACTGCAACTATCAGAGAAAATTTACATCCTTACAAATATATAGAATTATATTAAACTATTTTTATAATAAATTAAGAGATATCGATTTAAGACGAGACATCGAAAACTGTGATATAAACTTAATTTCAAATAATAAAAAATGGAAGTTTACGTCAAAAGATAGTCAAAATATTTTAATCAACAACATTTACGATCCCGCGGATGATATAAAAACCATATCCGCAGAAATACTGATATTGTATTTTAATATTGAAGAATCTGAAGTTACAAATTATAAAGAATTATTACAGAATGCTTTAAAAGTTTGTAAAAATCCAATGTTTTATCAAGCAGAAAGCGGAGCATTACTTTTGCAAACTGTCATAACTTTAATGTCTAACTCTACAAAGTCGGTAAAAGAAAATATTTTCTACAGTGTATTTTCCGACAGTAAAACAGTGTTGGATTATTTAATTCAGTCTGTTAAAGAACAGTTTGAAGATTTCTCCAGAGATATGTTACAAGCCGTAGTAAATGGTTCTTCGATGTATGGATTATTAAATGCTTTAGAAAGATTATTCGCTCATTCTTCCAGTTCAGATTATCAAATATTATCAGATGAACAGATTGAAAGAATTATTGTTTTAATAGAAGATATAATTTCTCTGCTTCTAAAAGTTCTCTCCGCAAAATCAGACACAAGTTCAGGTAATTATAATTCATTACGGTACATCAATATAATCTAAAGTCTGCATGTATGTACATTCACTTATAATTTGAGAACCACTGTTCCTCCGTGTAGGTACAACCCCTAAGGAAGTTTTGATCAAAATCGGTTAAATACTTCTCAAGGTTGAACTAGATATGTTTACGTGTGTTACAAAAAATTCAAAATTTCTGACATATTTGATGAATTTATTAAAAATTTGAGATGACAACCTATTTTTCTGCAGTAACAAAGTTGTATATGTACTGAAAGCTAACGGGATCCACTATTTTAATAAAATTAGTTGCAGTACTTCTTAACCATTTTATTTCATAACGTTGAAAAATAAGAAAGTCCAGATTTTTCTTTAGTGACAAAGTTGTCACACGTATTAAACACTAATTGGATCTGAAATTTGATTGAAATCGGTTCAGTACTTCTCAAGTTATAACTAGTTTTACACTAAAGTAAAAGAATCAATATTTTCAACTAAATTTTTACTTACAATTTTTTCACTTAATCTAATTTTTAAATCTTTCTCAGTGTGTTATATTGTCCGATTTATCAAGAAAACTGAATAAATTACTCATATTGAAAATATTTAACTGCATGTAAAGCACGCATACAACACAGCAGCACACAACTATTGCGCGTTAACAGTTTAGTAACGGAGATCTTACGCTAGTAGCCTGCATAAAATCATCACAACCTCATAAAACTCATTTAAACTAGTTATTAGGAATACGTAATGGGGTTTACTTAAACATGAGGTACGTTACTGGAATGAAGAAATTTGGATCTTGAATTAAACACTGAGATAAGGATATTCATAATTCAATGTTGTTGTGAATAGGAGCCGATGAAGTTAGGTTAGGTAGTAGCACGGCAAGCCTTCATAAGGCCAATGCTATCAACTAAACTGTAAATTCGCAATAGTCCAGAATAACATGGGTAATAAAGTCAAACCGGATATTTCAAAGCATTGCCAACCTATAAACTTCATTTCCCCACAAGGTTTGACCACTAAGCGGAGAGATTACAATTATTTACATAAAATTTAAATAAAGGTTATTGAATGGCTAGCTGTGCTGATGGGGAAATCATTAGTGGCCAGCAGTGCTATCATCCGTCCTGTCGAAACACAGCAATTAGAAACAACTCTGAACTGACACAGTAATGTTGGTGGCCATCCTACCCGAGAGAACAATGTAATCTAAAATAACTCATAGTTGGTGTGGAAATGGCAAGTGTAAAGGGTTTACACAAGATGATTTTTTGTTTAACTAACCCTGACAGTTTCTAGTTAATTTGACTTTAGTCGTGGAATCGGACTTTAATAATTGTATCTAAACTATCAATTCAGTAGATAAAATAAAACCTGAACACAAAATCTCACAACAATTACTTTTACTAACTTCAAAAGTGTTTCAACGACAATGTCGCCATCCTCAGTGATGCACGGGCTACAGTAACCAAACTATAACATGATATATTAATTACCTTGTAGGTCCGTCTTGTTACTTCAAGAGAGTTGTTCTTGACTAGTTTTGAGGTCTTGACCCCATCATCAGATAAGTTATTTCACTCATATGAGCACGTCAAACATTAAAACAACACATACACTAACACAAAAAAATTCAACGTGTCTGACACCGTAGTGCACTCGGTCATGTCTGTCGGAGTACTGCCGGCCTGAGCTAATAGTCCGGCTGATAACGACCACTGTTCTGCGCTTTTAAATAATTTAAAGCTGTGTCAAATAAACGATGCGATTGGAATGAAAGTTGATCATTTAGGATGTTATCTGGATCGTTTTTGAAGGCTCTGTAGATCTGGAATTCCTCATTCGCGTTCAATAACCTGCCTTTTCTGCAAATGTGTATTGCTTCTACACTAGATTTAAAATCACCTGGTCCGTGTTTGTTTTCAGCAAGGTGACGCGCGTAGTTGGACTTGGTGATGTTTGTTTTGTTGCAGGGGAGGTGTTCTTTGTACCGGTCCATGAAATTTCGCCCGGTTTGTCCTATGTAATATTTGTTGCACTCAGGGCATTTTATTTTGTAAACGCCAGATTTATGTTCAATGGGGGCGTCTGTTCTACGTTTAAGGGATGAAGAAATGTTATTATTCGTACGGAATGCAAGGGTGATGTTACATTTCTTGAGAATGTTGTTCAACACATTAGGCAAGAGGCTGGTGTATTCTGAGGAAATATATTTGTTCTCTCTGGTTATGTCATTAATTGGGTTCGTTCTATTTAGTCTTTTTATCAATTTGTCTATTATGGAACTCTTGTAACCGTTTGCTATGAGTTTAATGATGTTGATCTCTTTATGGTATTCTATCTTGCTGAGTGGGACAGTAAGGAGTCTGTGAGTGAAGCAGTGGAATGCTGCCATTTACTGCGAGTAAGGATGGTGAGATAGTGCGTGAATAGTGACGTCTGTGGTGGTCGGTTTCCGGTATATTTTATATTCAAGCTTATCTGTTGTTTTTGCAATGGTTAGGTCTAGGAAGTTGAGCTGTTGATTATTTTCAATCTCCAGTGTGAACTGTATTTTGGGGTTGACATTATTCATATAGTTCAATAACCCCACGGCCTGCCTATTAGTGCCATTACTGCGACAGACATGACCGAGTGCACTACGGTGTCAGACACGATGAATTTTTTGTGTTAGTGTATGTGTTGTTTTAATGTTTGACGTGCTCATATGAGTGAAATAACTTATCTGATGATGGGGTCAAGACCTCGAAACTAGTCAAGAACAACTCTCTTGAAGTCACAAGACGGACCTACAAGGTAATTACTATATCATATTTATTTGTGGCTTGGCACCAAAAATGAATATAAAACCATAACAGTTAGTTAACGTATTTGTTGTGAGATTTTGTGTTCGGGTTTTATTTGATCTAGTTACTTTCTCACAAGTCAAGCTCAATATCAATTCAGTATCTAAATTATAAATCACACTCAATTACTTTCAGACTTTGCACCTTCGTTCGCTGAAATGGGAATGGCAATTGTATTTCTAGTACAACAGTCTTCAGTTAGTGGTGAAGATATACAACTATTAGATTGTGATGGTAATGAAAGTATTTTAGAAGATTTGCAACTTACTCCAGCTCAGCAACTTGTGCTCAACTGCATTTGGCACAATATGAAGGTACTGTATAGTATGTCTTGTTTCAGTTTGTTGTTGTATTGATACTGAAATTTCAAAATGGTCTCTGAAATAGCACAATAAATAGAATGTTATTTTTTATACCATAACATGTAAATAATAGTATCATATCCATTCCATAGATGTTTTCTTTAGGAAGAATGATCCATTAATGATTTTTAATTTTTCGAACAATAGACAGATATAACCGTAAAGTTTATCAGTTCATAAGGCGGAGTAAAAAATGGTATAGAAAGAAGTTTTTTTATTATTATTATTGTTAGATGTAGCCACAGTGAATTCATTCATTCTATACAAGATAGTGCAGCAAAAAGTAACAGAAAAGCAGTTAGTCACAAACAGTACAGACAATGTCTGAAAGATGACCTACTTCAGGGGAGATTGGAATAAATATTTTGACTTAAGGGTCGGCTCTAGTAAAACAGAAAGCTACCTGCGACTCCCTATAGCGGCGGTAGGTTACGCGGACTTTGCTCATCCTAAATCCATTTAAAACCCGCAATTATTCAAATAGCGTTTTTAAAAAAATACCAAACTCTTGGGGACAAAATTCTTCATCCGAATGGCTTGGTAATTTTTCGCTATAATTAATAGTTACAACGTAAAAAAATATTTAAAATCACCCTACAGCGGCGGTAGGTTACACGGACATTGCTCAGCCTAAATCCATTTAAAACCCGCAATTTTTCAAATAGCGTTTTTAAAAAATACCAAACTATTGGGGACGAAATTCTTCATGCGAATGGCTTGGTAGTTTTTCGCTATAATTAATAGTGACAACATAAAAAAATATTAAAAATCATTGTTTTAAATTGTTAATAAATACTAAACAAAATATTTTTCTTAGTTTTAAAAAAGCCATTTGCATGCATATTGACCATATCTTTAAAATGACATATCGTTTATAATTTTCCAATCAAAAATAAAGGAAAAATTTGGATTTTAATTTTTTTAATTTAACATTGGTGTTATGGAGTGTCAGCTAACTTGGCCGACAGCTAGAGCCGACCCTTAAATGAAGAAGACCAGGCTGACCAAGAGAAAATCAGTTTCAGAGGTTAGGTGGTTGTCTGCATCTGATGGGAAAATTTGAGAAGGGCTCTTGCAAATGTAATGTGTGCTCAAAGAAGGAAAGAAAAGAGACTGTGTATTACTGCAAAACATGTGTTGATCAGCTGTTCCTTCAAGCTTTATTTTAACGGATTTGACTGATATTGCGTCCGGTCAAATCGTTATAACCTGATATATATACTAGCACTTCAAAATTAGCAGTAAAATAACAAAATATCACCGCCACAAATATGCGACGTTGATCTATATTAATTAAACCTGGCGTAGCACATTTGCGGCAGCAGTAGAGATAAGAAACCTGCCGTCTCATATATATGACGCTAGTCTATGCCTACCGAAAAACTTTAGTATGGTGGTATCGAACGTGGTAATAGCGAACGTGTTAATATAATTGGATTCCTATGGTCATTGAGCCCCTGATGATACAAAAACTGAGTCTTCTTTCCTCTAGCTTGCCGTTACACAAACTGTTCTAGCATGTTTTTTCAGGAGTCTTTGTATTTTCAATATCTACAAAGTACCGTTAAGCTGCTCTTGTTCCTTATATTCTAGTCAGCAAACAGTAACAATCCTAATAACTTCAAGATGTATGGTAATTTTATAATTGATAATCAAACTAATTATTAAGAATAATTTGTAGCATTTTTTTAACTTCCCGCTAAGAAAATTGAAAATTTTCTAAAATCGGGAAGTTATTGGTTTCACCCCGTTTTTCAAAAATCGAGTATTCATCAGATCTCGATGTTTTGAGGTCCTAGGAATCTTCCCTGACCACTCCCGAGAGGGTGTCACCCTGTCTGTATGTATGTGTGTGTGTATGTAAGTATGTGACCCGCTTATAACTTTTGAACGGCTTAACCGATTGGATCCTA